>OZ012735.1:420032556-420256740 GCA_963859935.3 Lathyrus sativus
CCTTTGAACACTTGAACAACCTTCTTGGCTAGCTTCCAAGTCTTGCATAACTCTTGCTGGGTAATCATACCTCTTGATCTACTGCACACATATCAATGAGATGCAGATGATAATGCTAGTGAACACAAGCTAGGTAAATAAATGTTGGTCAAATTTTGGGGTGCAACACCTGTTTGTTTAACAGATGCCTGACGGCGAGGTCTGATGTTCTTGTCAACTTCGGTTTGAGCCAGCCTTCAGGTTCGATACCTGTTTGTTTAACATATTCCTAATGGCGAGGTCTAATGTGCCTATCAACTTCGAGTTGAGCCGCCCTTCGGGTTCGATGCCTGTTTGTTTAACAGATGCTTGGCAGCACGGTCATATGTTCTTCTCAAATCCGGGTTGAGCCGCCCTTTGAGGTCGATGTCTGTTTGTTTAACAGATGCCAGACAGCGAGGTCAAATGTTCCTCTCATCTTCGTGTTGAACCGGCCATCGGGTTCGATGCATGTTTGTTTAACATATGCCTAATGGCGAGGCCTAATGTTCCTATCATCTTCGGGTTAAGCCTCCCTTTGGGTTCGATGCCTGTTTGCTTAATAGATGCCTCACGGTGAAGTCAGACGTTCCTCTCAATTTCGTGATGAGCGGGCCTTCAGATTCGATGCCTGTTAGTTTGACAGATGCTTGACAGCGAGGTCAGATGTTCCTCTCAACTTTGTGTTGAGCCAACCTTCAGGTTCGATGCCTGTTTGTTTAACAGATGCTTGACGGTGAGGTCAGATGTTCGTCTCAACTTCATGATGAGCCGACATTCGGGTTTGATGCCTAGTTTTTTAACAGATGCCTCACGACGAGGTCAGTTGTTCCTCTCAGCTTCGTGTTGAGCCGGCCTTCGGGATCGATGTCTGTTTGTTTAACAGATGCCTAACAGCGAGGTCAGATGTTCTTCTCAACTTCGTGTTGAGCCGGCTTTCTGGTTCGATGCCTGTTTGTTTAACAGATGCATGACAGCGAGATCAGATGTACTTCTCAACTTCGTTTTGAGCCGGCCTTCGGGTTCGATGCCTGTTTGTTTAACAGATGCCAGACGGCGAGGTCAGATGTTCTTCTCAACTTCGGGTTGACCTGGCCTTCTGGTTCGATGCCTGTTTGTTTAACAGATGCATGACTATGAGGTCAGATGTTCTTCTCAACTTCGTGTTGAGCCAGCCTTCTAGTTTGATGCCTGTTTATTTAATAGATGCCTGACGGCAAGGTCATATATTCTTATGAACTTCGTGTTGAGCCGGCCTTCGGGTTCGATGCATGTTTGTTTAACAGACGCCTGACAGCGAGGTCAGATGTTTCTCTCAACTTTGTGTTGAACCGTCCTTCGGGTTCGATGCCTGTTTGTTTTACAGATGCTTGACGGTGATGTCAGATGTTCTTCTTAACTAAGGGTTGAGATGGCCATCGGGTTCAATGCCTGTTTGTTTAACAGATGCTTGACGGCGAGGTCAGATGTTCTTGTCAACTTTGGGTTGAGCCAGCCTTCGGATTCGATGCCTGTTTGTTTAACATATTCCTAATGGCGAGGTCTAATGTGCCTATCAACTTCGGGTTGAGCCGCCCTTCGGGTTCGACGCCTGTTTATTTAACATATGCCTAATGGCGAGGTCTAATGTTCCTATCAACTTCGGGTTGAGCTGCCCTTCGCGATCGATGCCTGTTGGTTTAACAGATGCTTAACGGCGAGGTCAGATGTTCCTCTCAACTTCGTGTTGCACCGTCCTTCGGGTTCGATGCCAGTTTGTTTAAAAGATGCCTGAGGGCGAGGTCAAATGTTCTTCTCAACTTCGGGTTGAGCCGCCCTTCGGGTTCGATGCCTGTTTGTTTAACAAATACCTCACGGAGAGGTCAGATGTTCTTCTCAACTTCGTTTTGAGCCAGCCTTCGGGTTTGATTCCTGTTTGTTTAACATATACCTGATGGCGAGGTAAGATATTCTTCTCAACTTCCAGTTGAGACAGCCTTCAGGTTCGATGCCTGTTCGTTTAACAGATGCCTGACAGCGAGGTCAAATGTTCTTCTCAACTTCGGGTTGTGCCGGCCTTCGGATTTGATGCCTGTTTGTTTGACCGATGCTTGATAGCAAGGTCAAATGTTCCTCTCAAATTTGTGTTGAGCCGGCCTTCGGGTTCGATGCCTAGTTTTTTAACAGATGCCTCACGGCGAGGTCAGTTGTTTCTCTCAACTTCGTGTTAAGCCGGCCTTCGGGATCGATTTCTGTTTGTTTAACAGATGCCTAAGAGCGTGGTCAGATGTTCTTCTCAACTTTGGGTTGAGCTGGCTTTCTGGTTCGATCCCTGTTTGTTTAACAGATGCATGACGGCGAGGTCATATGTACTTCTCAACTTCGTGTTGAACCGGTCTTCGGGTTCGATGCCTGTTTGTTTAACAGATGCCTGACGGCAAGGTCAGATGTTCTTATCAACTTCGGGTTGAGCCAACCTTTTGGTTTGATGCCTATTTGTTTAATAGATGCCTGACGGCGAGGTCAAATATTCTTATGAACTTCGTGTTGAGCCGGCCTTCGGGTTCGATGCCTGTTTGTTTAACAAATGTTTGACAGCGAGGTCAGATGTTCCTCTCAACTTCGTGTTGTGCTGGCCTTCGGGTTTGATGCCTGTTTGTTTAACAGATGCTTGACGGTGAGGTCAGATGTTCTTCTTAACTAAGGGTTGAGACGACCTTCAGGTTCAATGCCTGTTTGTTTAACAGATGCCTGATGGCGAGGTTAGATGTTCTTGTCAACTTCGGATCGAGCCAGCCTTCGGCCGACTCAACCGAAAGTTGAGAAGAACATCTGACCTCACCGTCAGGCATCTGCTAAACAAACAGGCATCGAACCCGAAAGGCGGCTCAACCTAATAAGAACATTAGACCTCGAAAGGCATCTACTAAACAAACAGGCATCAAATCCGAAGGCCGGCTCAACCCGAAGTTAAGAAGAACATTTGACCTCACCGTCAGACATCTGTTAAACAAACAGGCATCGAACCCGAAGTCCGGCTCAACCAGAAGTTGAGAAGAAAATCTGACCTCGCTGTCAAGCATCTGTTAAACAAACAAGCATCAAACCCGAAGGCTGGCTCAACACAAAGTTGAGAGGAACATCTGACCTCGCCGTCAGGCATCTGTTAAACAAACAGGCATCGAACCCGAAGGTCGGCTCAACTTGAAGTTGAGAGGGACATTTGATCTCACTGTCAAGCATCTGTTAAACAAACACGAAGCAAATTCGAAGGTCGGCTCAACCGGAAGTTGAGAAGAACATCTGACCTCACTGTCAGGCATCTATTAAACAAACAAGCATCGAACCCAAAAGGCGGCTCAACTCGAAGTTGATAAGAACATTAGACCTCGCCGTCAGGCATCTGTTAAACAAACAGGCATCAAACCCGAAGGCCGGCACAACCCGAAGTTGAGAGGAACATCTGACCTCCCCATCAGACATTAGTTAAACAAACAGAACATCTGACCTCGCTTTTAGGCATTAGTTAAACAAACAGGAATCGAAACCGAAGGCCGGCTCAACCCGAAGTTGAGAAGAACATCTGACCTAGCCGCCAGGCATCTTTTAAACAAACAGGCATCGAACCCAAGGCCGGCTCAACCTGAAGTTGAGAAGAACATCTGACCTCGCCGTCAGGCTTCTGTTAAACAAAAAGGTGTGGACCCCGAAGGCCGGCTCAACCCGAAGTTGAGAAGAACATCTGACCTCGCCGTCAAGCATCTGTTAAAGATACAGGCATCATACCCGAAGGCCGGCTCAACATGAAGTTGAGAGGAACATCTGACCTCGCAGTCAGGCATCGAACCCAAAGGTCGGCTCAACATGAAGTTAAAAGGAAGATTTGATCTCACTGTCAAGCATCTGTTAAACAAACAGGCAGCAAATCCGAAGGTCGGCTCAACTCAAAGCTGAGAAGAACATCTGACCTCACCGTCAGGCTTCTGTTAAACAAAAAGGTGTGGAACCCGAAGGCCGACTCAACTCGAAGTTGAGAAGAACATCTGACCTCGCCGTCAAGCATCTGTTAAACAAACAGGCATCAAACACGAAGGCTGGCTCAACACGAAGTTGAGAGGAACATCTGATCTCGCCGTCAGGCATCTGTTAAACAAACAAGCATCGAACCCGAAGTTCGGCTCAACATGAAGTTGAGAAGAGTATTTGATCTCACTTTCAAGCATCTGTTAAACAAACATGCATCAAATCCAAAGGCCGGCTCAACCCGAAGTTGAGAAGAACATCTGACCTCACTGTCAGCCATCTGTTAAATAAACAGGCATCGAACCCGAAGGGCGGCTCATCCCGAAGTTGATAAGAACATCAAACCTCACCGTCAGGAATCTGTTAAACAAACAGGCATCGAATCCGAAGGCCGGCTCAACCCGAAGTTGAGAAGAACATTTTACCTCGCCATCAGGCATATGTTAAACAAACAAGCATTGAACCCGAAGGCCGGCTCAACCCGAAGTTGAGAAGAACATTTGACCTCGCCATCAGGCATCTGTTAAACAAACAAGCATCCAACCCGAAGGCCGTCTCAATCCTTAGTTGAGAAGAACATTTGACCTCGCTGTCAAACATCTGTTAAACAAACAGGCATCAACCTGAAGGGCGGCTTAACTTGAAGTTGAAAGGAACATCTGACCTCCCCATCAGGCATTGGTTAAACAAACAGGCATTGAATTTGATGGCCGACTCAACCCGAAGTTGAGAAGAATATCTGACCTCGCTTTCAGGAATTAGTTAAACAAACAGGAATCGAAACCAAAGGTCGGCTCAACCCGAAGTTGAGAAGAACATCTGACCTAGACTCCAGGCATCTGTTAAACAAACAGGCATCGAACCCAAAGGTCGACTCAACCCAAAGTTGAGAAGAACATTTGACCATGCTGTCAGGCTTCTGTTAAACTAAAAGGTGTGGAACCCGAAGGCCGGCTCAACCCGAAGTTGAGAAGAACATCTGACCTCGCCGTCAAGCATCTGTTAAACGAACAGGCATCAAACCCGAAGGCCGGCTCAACACGAAGTTGAGAGGAATATCTGACCTCGCCGTCAGGCATCTGTTAAACAAACAGGCATCGAACCCGAAGGTCGGCTCAACAAGAAGTTGAGAGGAACATTTGATCTCACTGTCAAGCATATGTTAAACAAACAGGCAGCAAATCCGAAGGCCGCCTCAACCGGAAGTTGAGAAGAACATCTAACCTCACCGTCAGGCATCTGTTAAACAAACAGACATCAAACCCGAAGGCCGGCTCAACACGAAGTTGAGAGGAACATCTGACCTCGCCGTCAGACATCTGTTAAACAAACAGGCATCGAACCTGAAGGTCGGCTCAACACGAAGTTGAGAGGAACATCTGACCTCGACGTCAGGCATCTGTTAAACAAACAGGCATTGAACCCGAAGGTCGGCTCAACATGAAGTTGATAGGAACATTTGACTTCACTGTCAAGCATCTGTTAAACAAACAGGCATCAAATCTGAAGGCCGACTCAACCCGAAGTTGAGAAGAACATCTTACCTCACCGTCAGACATCTGTTAAACAAACAAGCATTGAACCTGAAGGGCGGCTCAACCCGAAGATGATAGGAACATCTGACCTCGCCGTCAGGCATCTGTTAAACGAACAGGCATCGAACCCGAAGGCCGGCTCAACACGAAGTTGAGAGGACCATTTGACCTCGTCATCAGGCATCTGTTAAACAAACAAGCATCAAACCCGAAGGTCGGCTCAAGATGAAGTTTAGAGGAACATTTGACTTCACTGTCAAGCATCTGTTAAACAAACAGGCATCAAATCCGAAGACCGGCTCAATCCGAATTTGAGAAGAACATCTGACCTCATCGTTAGGCATCTGTTCAACACACAGGCATTGAACCCGAAGGGCGGCTCATCCCAAAGTTGATAAGAAAATAGACCTCGCTGTCAGGCATCTACTAAACAAACATGCATCGAACCCGAAGGCCGGCTCAATCCTTAATAAGGAAGAAATTCTGACCTCGACGTCAAACATCTGTTAAACAAATAGGCATCGAACCCGAAGGCCTTCTCAATCCTTAATTAGGAAGAACATCTGACCTCGCCGTCAAACATCCGTTTAACAAACAGGCATCGAACCTGAAGGCCGACTCAACTTGAAGTTGAGAGGAACATCTGATCTACCCATCAGGCATTAGTTAAACAAACAGGCATCGAACTCGAAGGCCGGCACAACACGAAGTTGAGAAGAACATCTGTTAAACAAAGAGGAATCCAATTTGATGGCCGACTCAACCCGAAGTTGAGAAGAACATCTGACCTCGCTGTCAACCATCTGTTAAACAAACAGGCATCAAACCCGAAGGCCGGCTCAACACGAAGTTGAGAGGAACGTCTGACCTCGCCGTCAGGCATCTGTTAAACAAACAGGCATCAAACCCGAAGGTCGGCTCAACATGAAGTTGAGAGGAACATTTGATCTCACTGTCAAGCATCTATTAAACAAACAGGCAGTAAATCCGAAGGATGGCTCAACCGAAAGTTGAGAAGAACATCTGACCTCACTGTCAGGCATCTATTAAACAAACAGGTATCGAACCCGAAATGCGGCTCAACTCGAAGTTGATAAGAACATTAGACCTCTCCGTCAGGCATATGTTAAACAAGCAGGCATCAAACCCGAAGGCCGGCTCAACACGAAGTTGAGAGGAACATTTGACCTCGCGGTCAGGCATCTGTCAAACAAACAGGAATCGAACCAGAAGGTCGGCTCAACATGAAGTTGAGAGGAACATTTGACTTCACTGTCAAGCATTTGTTAAACAAACAGGCATCAAATCCGAAGGCCGACTCAACCCGAAGTTGAGAACAACATCTGACCTCATCGACAGACATCTGTTAAACAAACAAGCATCGAACCCGAAGGGCGGCTCAACCCGAAGATGATAAGAACATCTGACCTCGCCGTCAGGCGTCTGTTAAACAAACAGGCATCGAACCGGAAGGCCGACTCAACACTAAGTTGAGAGGAGCATCTGACCTCGCCGTCAGGCATCTGTTAAACAAACAAGCATCAAACCCGAAGGTCAGCTCAAGATGAAGTTGAGAGGAATATTTGACTTCACTTTCAAGCATCTGTTAAACAAACAGGCATCAAATCCGAAGACCGGCTCAATCCGAATTTGAGAAGAACATCTGACCTCATCGTCAAGCATCTGTTCAACAAACAGGCATTGAACCCGAAGCGCAGCTCATCCCGAAGTTGATAAGAACATTAGACCTCGCCGTCAAGCATCTGTTAAACAAACATGCATCGAACCCGAAGGCCGGCTCAACACGAAGTTGAGAGGAACATCTGACCTCGTTGTCACGCATCTGTTAAACAAACAGGCATCGAACCCGAAGGCCGTCTCAATCCTTAATTAGGAAGAACATCTGACCTCGCCATCAAACAACTGTTAAACAAACAGGCATCGAACCCGAAGTCCGTCTCAACTTGAAGTTGAGAGGAACATCTGACCTACCCATCAGGCATTAGTTAAACAAACAGGCGTCGAACCCGAAGGCCGGCACAACACGATGTTGAGAAGAACATCTGACCTCGCTGTCAGGCATTTGTTAAACAAACAGGCATCCAATTTGATTCCGGCTCAACCCGAAGTTAAGAAGAACATCTAACCTCGCCGTCAAGCATCTGTTAAACAAACATGCATCAAACTCCAAGGCCGACTCAACACGAAGTTGAGAGGAACGTCTGACCTCGCCTTCAGGCATTTGTTAAACAAACAGGCATCGAACCTGAAGGTCGGCTCAACATGAAGTTTAGAGGAATATTTGACTTCACTGTCAAGCATATGTTAAACAAACAGCCATCAAATCCGATGGCCGGCTCAACCCGAAGTTGAGAAGAACATCTGACCTCACCGTCAGACATCTGTTTAAGAAACAGACATCGACCAAAAGGGCGGCTCATCCCGAAGTTGATAAGAACATTAGACCTCTCCGTCAGGCATCTGTTAAACAAACAGACATCAAACCCGAAGGCCGGCTCAACACGAAGTTGAGAGGAACATATGACCTCGCCGTCAGGCATCTGTCAAACAAACAGGCATCGAACCCAAAGGCCGGTACAACACGAAGTTGAGAGGAACATCTGACCTCGCTGTCAGGCATCTGTTAAACAAACAGGCATCGAACCTGAAGTTCGACTCAACATTAAGTTTAGAGGAATATTTGACTTTACTGTCAAGCATCTGTTAAACAAACAGGCATCAAATCCGAAGGCCGGCTCAACCCGAAGTTGAGAAGAACATCTGACCTCACCGTCAGACATCTGTTCAACAAACAGACATCGAACCCGAAGGGCGGCTCATCCCGAAGTTGATAAGAACATTAGACCTCGCTGTCAGGCATCTGTTAAACAAACAGGCATCGAACCCGAAGGCCGGCTCAACACGAAGTTGAGAGGAACATCTGACCTCGTCGTTACGCATCTGTTAAACAAACAGGCATCGAACCCGAAGGCCGTCTCAATCCTTAATTCGGAAGAACATCTGACCTCGCCGTCAAACATCTGTTTAACAAACAGGCATCGAACTCGAAGGCCGGCTCAACTTGAAGTTGAGAGGAACATCTGACATACCCATCAGGGATTAGTTAAACAAACAGGCATCGAACCCGAAGGCCGGCACAACACGAAGTTGAGAAGAACATCTGACCTCGCTTTTAGGCCTCTGTTAAACAAACACGCATCCAATTTGATGGTCGGCTCAACCCGAAGTTGAGTAGGACATCTGACCTCGCCGTCAAGCATCTGTTAAACAAACAGGCATCAAACCCGAAGGCCGGCTCAACACCATGTTGAGAGGAACATCTGACCTCGTCGTCAGGCATTTGTTAAACAAATACGCATCGAACCCGAAGGTCGGCTCAACATGAAGTTGAGAGGAACATTTGATCTCACTGTCAAGCATTTATTAAACAAACAGGCAGCAAATCCAAAGGATGGCTCAACCGGAAGTTGAGAAGAACATCTGACCTCACCGTCAGGCATCTGTGAAACAAATAGGTATCGAACCCGAAAGGCGGCTCAACTCGAAGTTGATAAGAATATTAGACCTCTCCGTCAGGCATCTGTTAAACAAACAGACATCAAACCCGAAGGCCGGGTCAACACGAAGTTGAGAGGAACATATGACCTCGCCGTCAGGTATCTGTCAAACAAACAGGCATCGAAACCGAAGGTCGGCTCAACATGAAATTGATAGGAACATTTGACTTCACTGTCAAGCATCTGTTAAACAAACAGGCATCGAACCCGAAGGCCGGCTCAACACGAAGTTGAGAGGAACATCTGACATACCCATCAGGCATTAGTTAAACAAACAGGCATCAAACCCGAAGGCCGGCACAACACGAAGTTGAGAAGAACATCTGACCTTGCTTTCAGGCCTCTGTTAAACAAACAGGCATCCAATTTGATGGTCGGCTCAACCCGAAGTTGAGTAGAACATCTGACCTCGCCGTCAAGCATCTGTTAAACAAACATGCATCAAACCCGAAGGCCGACTCAACACGAAGTTGAGAGGAACATCTGACCTCGCCGTCAGGCATCTGTTAAACAAATAGGCATCGAACCCGAAGGTCGGCTCAACATGAAGTTGAGAGGAACATTTGATCTCACTATGAAGCATCTATTAAACAAACAGGCAGCAAATCCGAACGATGGCTCAACCGGAAGTTGAGAAGAACATCTGACCTCACAGTCGGGCATCTGTTAAAAAAATAGGTATCGAACCCGAAAGGCGGCTCAACTCAAAGTTGATAAGAACATTAGACCTCTCCGTCAGGCATCTGTTAAACAAACAGACATCAAACCCGAAGGCCGGCTCAACACGAAGTTGAGAGGAACATATGACCTCGCCGTCAGGCATCTATCAAACCAATAGGCATCGAACCCGAAGGTCGGCTCAACATGAAGTTGATAGGAATATTTGACTTCACTGTCAAGCATCTGTTAAACAAATAGGCATCAAATCCGAAGGCCGGCTCAACCTGAAGTTGAGAAGAACATCTGACCTCACCGTCAGACATCTGTTAAACAAACAAGCATCGAACCTGAAGGGTGGCTCAACCTGAAGATGATAAGAACATTTGACGTCTCCGTCAGGCATCTGTTAAACAACCAGGCATCGAACCCGAAGGCCGGCTCAACACGAAGTTGAGAGGAACATTTGACCTCGTTGCCAGGCATCTGTTAAACAAACAAGCATCAAACCTGAAGGTCGGCTCAAGATGAAGTTGAGAGGAACATTTGACTTCACTTTCAAGCATCTATTAAACAAACAGGCATCAAATCCGAAGACCGGCTCAATTCAAATTTGAGAAGAACATCTGACCTCATCGACAGGCATCTGTTCAACAAACAGGCATTGAACCCGAAGGGCGGCTCATCCCGAAGTTGATAAGAAATTAGACCTCGTCGTCAGGCATCTGTTAAACAAACATGCATCGAACCTGAAGGTCGTCTCAATCCTTAATTAGGAATAAATTATGACCTCACCGTCAAACATCTGTTAAACAAACAGGCATTGAACCCGAAGGCCGGCTCAACTTGAAGTTGAGAGGAACATCAGACCTACCCATCAGGTATTAGTTAAACAAACAGGCGTCGAAACCGAAGGCTGGCACAACACGAAGTTGAGAAGAAGATGTGACCTCGTTGTCAGGCATCTGTTAAACAAACAGGCATCCAATTCGATGGGCGGCTCCAACCGAAGTTAAAAAGAACATCTAACCTTGTCGTCAAGCATCTGTTAAACAAACAGGCATCAAACCCGAAGGCTGGCTCAACACGAAGTTGAGAGGAACATCTGACCTCGCCGTCAGGCATCTGTTAAATAAACAAGAATCGAACCCGAAGGTCGGATCAACATGAAGTTGAGAGGAACATTTGATCTCACTGTCAAGCATCTGTTAAATAAACAGGCAGCAAATCCGTAATCCGGATCAACCAGAAGTTAAGAAGAACATCTGACCTCCCCGTCAAACATCTGTTAAACAAACAAACATCGAATTCGAAGACCGGCTCAACTTGAAGTTGAGAGGAACATCTGACCTCCCCATCGGGCATTAGTTAAACAAACAGGCATCGAACCCGAAGGCCGGTATATTTGACTTCACTGTCAAGCATATGTTAAACAAACAGGCATCAAATCCGAAGGCCGACTCAACCCGAAGTTGAGAAGAACATCTGACCTCACCGTCAGACATCTGTTCAAGAAACAGACATCGAACCAGAAGGGCGGCTCATCCCGAAGTTGATAAGAACATCTGACCTCGTTGTTACGCATCTGTTAAACAAACAGGCATCGAACCCGAAGGCCGTCTCAATCCTTAATTCGGAAGAACATCTGACCTCGCCGTCAAACATCTGTTTAACAAACAGGCATCGAACTCGAAGGCCGGCTCAACTTGAAGTTGAGAGGAACATCTGACATACCCATCAGGCATTAGTTAAACAAACAGGCATCGAACCCGAAGGCCGGCACAACACGAAGTTGAGAAGAACATCTGACCTCGCTTTCAGGCCTCTGTTAAACAAACACGCATCCGATTTGATGGTCGGCTCAACCCGAAGTTGAGTAGGACATCTGACCTCGCCGTCAAGCATCTGTTAAACAAACAGGCATCAAACCTGAAGGCCGGCTCAACACCATGTTGAGAGGAACATCTGACCTCGCCGTCAGGCATCTGTTAAACAAATAGGCATCGAACCCGAAGGTCGGCTCAACATGAAGTTGAGAGGAACATTTGATCTCACTGTCAAGCATCTATTAAACAAACAGGCAGCAAATCCAAAGGATGGCTCAACCGGAAGTTGAGAAGAACATGTGACCTCACCGTCAGGCATCTGTTAAACAAATAGGTATCGAACCCGAAAGGCGGCTCAACTCGAAGTTGATAAGAATATTAGACCTCTCCGTCAGGCATCTGTTAAACAAACAGACATCAAACCCGAAGGCCGGGTCAACACGAAGTTGAGAGGAACATATGACCTCGCTGTCAGGCATCTGTCAAACAAACAGGCATCGAAACCGAAGGTCGGCTCAACATGAAATTGATAGGAACATTTGACTTCACTGTCAAGCATCTATTAAACAAACAGGCATCGAACCCGAAGGCCGGCTCAACACGAAGTTGAGAGGAACATCTGACATACCCATCAGGCATTAGTTAAACAAACAGGCATCGAACCCGAAGGCCGGCACAACACGAATTTGAGAAGAACATCTGACCTTGCTTTCAGGCCTCTGTTAAACAAACAGGCATCCAATTTGATGGTCGGCTCAACCCGAAGTTGAGTAGAACATCTGACCTCGCTGTCAAGCATCTGTTAAACAAACATGCATCAAACCCGAAGGCCGACTCAACACGAAGTTGAGAGGAACATCTGACCTCGCCGTCAGGCATCTGTTAAACAAATAGGCATCGAACCCGAAGGTCGGCTCAACATGAAGTTGAGAGGAACATTTGATCTCACTGTGAAGCATCTATTAAACAAACAGGCAGCAAATCCGAACGATGGCTCAACCGGAAGTAGAGAAGAACATCTGACCTCACAGTCGGGCATCTGTTAAAAAAATAGGTATCGAACCCGAAAGGCGGCTCAACTCAAAGTTGATAAGAACATTAGACCTCTCCGTCAGGCATCTGTTAAACAAACAGACATCAAACCCGAAGGCCGGCTCAACACGAAGTTGAGAGGAACATATGACCTCGCCGTCAGGCATCTGTCAAACCAATAGGCATCGAACCCGAAGGTCGACTCAACATGAAGTTGATAGGAATATTTGACTTCACTGTCAAGCATCTGTTAAACAAACAGGCATCAAATCCGAAGGCCGGCTCAACCTGAAGTTGAGAAGAACATCTGACCTCACCGTCAGACATCTGTTAAACAAACAAGCATCGAACCCGAAGGGCGGCTCAACCTGAAGATGATAAGAACATCTGACGTCTCCGTCAGGCATCTGTTAAACAACCAGGCATCGAACCCGAAGGCCGGCTCAACACGAAGTTGAGAGGAACATTTGACCTCGTTGCCAAGCATCTGTTAAACAAACAAGCATCAAACCCGAAGGTCGGCTCAAGATGAAGTTGAGAGGAACATTTGACTTCACTTTCAAGCATCTATTAAACAAACAGGCATCAAATCCGAAGACCGGCTCAATTCAAATTTGAGAAGAACATCTGACCTCATCGTCAGGCATCTGTTCAACAAACAGGCATTAAACCCGAAGGGAGGCTCATCCCGAAGTTGATAAGAAATTAGACCTCGCCGTCAGGCATCTGTTAAAACAAACATGCATCGAACCTGAAGGTCGTCTCAATCCTTAATTATGAAGAAATATTGACCTCGCGGTCAAACATCTGTTAAACAAACAGGCATTGAACCCGAAGGCCGGCTCAACTTGAAGTTGAGAGGAACATCAGACCTACCCATCAGGTATTAGTTAAACAAACAGGCGTCGAAACCGAAGGCTGGCACAACACGAAGTTGAGAAGAAGATGTGACCTCGTTGTCAGGCATGTGTTAAACAAACAGGCATCCAATTCGATGGGCGGCTCCAACCGAAGTTAAAAAGAACATCTAACCTTGCCGTCAAGCATCTGTTAAACAAACAGGCATCAAACCCGAAGGCTGGCTCAACACGAAGTTGAGAGGAACATTTGACCTCGCCGTCAGGCATCTGTTAAATAAACAAGAATCGAACCCGAAGGTCGGATCAACATGAAGTTGAGAGGAACATTTGATCTCACTGCCAAGCATCTGTTAAATAAACAGGCAGCAAATCCGTAATCCGGATCAACCAGAAGTTAAGAAGAACATCTGACCTCCCCGTCAAACATCTGTTAAACAAACAAACATCGAATTCGAAGACCGGCTCAACTTGAAGTTGAGAGGAACATCTGACCTCCCCATCGGGCATTAGTTAAACAAACAGGCATCGAACCCGAAGGCCGGTATATTTGACTTCACTGTCAAGCATATGTTAAACAAACAGGCATCAAATCCGAAGGCCGACTCAACCCGAAGTTGAGAAGAACATCTGACCTCACCGTCAGACATCTGTTCAAGAAACAGACATCGAACCAGAAGGGCGGCTCATCCCGAAGTTGATAAGAACATCTGACCTCTTCGTTACGCATCTGTTAAACAAACAGGCATCGAACCCGAAGGCCGTCTCAATCCTTAATTCGGAAGAACATCTGACCTCGCCGTCAAACATCTGTTTAACAAACAGGCATCGAACTCGAAGGCCGGCTCAACTTGAAGTTGAGAGGAACATCTGACATACCCATCAGGCATTAGTTAAACAAACAGGCATCGAACCCGAAGGCCGGCACAACACGAAGTTGAGAAGAACATCTGACCTCGCTTTCAGGCCTCTGTTAAACAAACACGCATCCGATTTGATGGTCGGCTCAACCCGAAGTTGAGTAGGACATCTGACCTCGCGGTCAAGCATCTGTTAAACAAACAGGCATCAAACCCGAAGGCCGGCTCAACACCATGTTGAGAGGAACATCTGACCTCGCCGTCAGGCATCTGTTAAACAAATAGGCATCGAACCCGAAGGTCGGCTCAACATGAAGTTGAGAGGAACATTTGATCTCACTGTCAAGCATCTATTAAACAAACAGGCAGCAAATCCAAAGGATGGCTCAACCGGAAGTTGAGAAGAACATGTGACCTCACCGTCAGGCATCTGTTAAACAAATAGGTATCGAACCCGAAAGGCGGCTCAACTCGAAGTTGATAAGAATATTAGACCTCTCCGTCAGGCATCTGTTAAACAAACAGACATCAAACCCGAAGGCCGGGTCAACACGAAGTTGAGAGGAACATATGACCTCGCTGTCAGGCATCTGTCAAACAAACAGGCATCGAAACCGAAGGTCGGCTCAACATGAAATTGATAGGAACATTTGACTTCACTGTCAAGCATCTATTAAACAAACAGGCATCGAACCCGAAGGCCGGCTCAACACGAAGTTGAGAGGAACATCTGACATACCCATCAGGCATTAGTTAAACAAACAGGCATCGAACCCGAAGGCCGCCACAACACGAAGTTGAGAAGAACATCTGACCTTACTTTCAGGCCTCTGTTAAACAAACAGGCATCCAATTTGATGGTCGGCTCAACCCGAAGTTGAGTAGAACATCTGACCTCGCCGTCAAGCATCTGTTAAACAAACATGCATCAAACCCGAAGGCCGACTCAACACGAAGTTGAGAGGAACATCTGACCTCGCCGTCAGGCATCTGTTAAACAAATAGGCATCGAACCCGAAGGTCGGCTCAACATGAAGTTGAGAGGAACATTTGATCTCACTGTGAAGCATCTATTAAACAAACAGGCAGCAAATCCGAACGATGGCTCAACCGGAAGTTGAGAAGAACATCTGACCTCACAGTCGGGCATCTGTTAAAAAAATAGGTATCGAACCCGAAAGGCGGCTCAACTCAAAGTTGATAAGAACATTAGACCTCTCCGTCAGGCATCTGTTAAACAAACAGACATCAAACCCGAAGGCCGGCTCAACACGAAGTTGAGAGGAACATATGACCTCGCCGTCAGGCATCTGTCAAACCAATAGGCATCGAACCCGAAGGTCGGCTCAACATGAAGTTGATAGGAATATTTGACTTCACTGTCAAGCTTCTGTTAAACAAACAGGCATCAAATCCGAAGGCCGACTCAACCTGAAGTTGAGAAGAACATCTGACCTCACCGTCAGACATCTGTTAAACAAACAAGCATCGAACCCGAAGGGCGGCTCAACCTGAAGATGATAAGAACATCTGACGTCTCCGTCAGGCATCTGTTAAACAACCAGGCATCGAACCCAAAGGCCGGCTCAACACGAAGTTGAGAGGAACATTTGACCTCGTTGCCAGGCATCTGTTAAACAAACAAGCATCAAACCCGAAGGTCGGCTCAAGATGAAGTTGAGAGGAACATTTGACTTCACTTTCAAGCATCTATTAAACAAACAGGCATCAAATCCGAAGACCGGCTCAATTCAAATTTGAGAAGAACATCTGACCTCATCGTCAGGCATCTGTTCAACAAACAGGCATTAAACCCGAAGGGAGGCTCATCCCGAAGTTGATAAGAAATTAGACCTCGCCGTCAGGCATCTGTTAAAACAAACATGCATCGAACCTGAAGGTCGTCTCAATCCTTAATTATGAAGAAATTTTGACCTCGCCGTCAAACATCTGTTAAACAAACAGGCATTGAACCCGAAGGCCGGCTCAAATTGAAGTTGAGAGGAACATCAGACCTACCCATCAGGTATTAGTTAAACAAATAGGCGTCGAACCTGAAGGCCGGCACAACACGAAGTTGAGAAGAACATGTGACGTCGCTGTCAGGCATCTGTTAAACAAACAGGCATCCAATTTGATGGCCGGCTCCAACCGAAGTTAAGAAGAACATCTAACCTCGCCGTCAAGCATCTGTTAAACAAACAGGCATCAAACCCGAAAGCCGGCTCAACACAAAGTTGAGAGGAACGTCTGACCTCGCCGTCAGGCATCTGTTAAATAAACAAGAATCGAACCCGAAGGTCGGATCAACATGAAGTTGAGAGGAACATTTGATCTCACTTTCAAGCATCTGTTAAATAAACAGGTAGCAAATCCATAATCCGGATCAACCAGAAGTTAAGAAGAACATCTGACCTCGCCGTCAAACATCTGTTAAACAAACAGACATCGAATTCGAAGACCGGCTCAACTTGAAGTTGAGAGGAACATCTGACCTCCCCATCAGGCATTAGTTAAACAAACAGGCATCGAACCCGAAGGCCGGTATATTTGACTTCACTGTCAAGCATATGTTAAACAAACAGGCATCAAATCTGAAGGCCAGCTCAACCCGAAGTTGAGAAGAACATCTGACCTCATCGTCAAACATCTGTTCAACAAACAGACTTCGAACCCAAAGGGCGGCTCATCCCGAAGTTGATAAGAACATTAGACCTCGCCGTCAGACATCTGTTAAACAAACAGGCATCGAACCCAGAGGCCGGCTCAACAAGAAGTTGAGAGGAACATCTGACCTCGTCGTTACGCATCTGTTAAACAAACAGGCATTGAACTCGAAGGCCGTCTCAATCCTTAATTAAGAAGAACATCTGACCTCGCCGTCAAACATCTGTTTAACAAACAGGCATCGAACCCGAAGGCCGGCTCAACTTGAAGTTGAGAGGAACATCTGACCTACCCATCAGGCATTAGTTAAACAAACAGGCATCGAACCCGAAGGCCGGCACAACACGAAGTTGAGAAGAACATCTAACCTCGCTTTCGGGCCTCTGTTAAACAAACAGGCATCCAATTTGATGGTCGGCTCAACCCGAAGTTGAGTAGAACATCTGACCTCGCCGTCAAGCATCTGTTAAACAAACAGGCATCAAACCCGAAGGCCGGCTCAACACTAAGTTGAGAGGAACATCTGACCTCACCGTCAGGCAACTGTTAAACAAATAGGCATCGAACCCGAAGGTCGACTCAACATGAAGTTGAGAGGAACAATTGATCTCACTGTCAAGCATCTGTTAAACAAACAGGCAGCAAATCCGAAGGATGGCTCAACCGAAAGTTGAGAAGAACATCTGACCTCATCGTCAGGCATCTATTAAACAAATAGGTATCGAACCCGAAAGACGGCTCAACTCAAAGTTGATAAGAACATTAGACCTCTCCGTCAGGCATCTGTTAAACAAACAGACATCAAACCCGAAGGCCGGCTCAACTCAAAGTTGAGAGGAATATCTGACCTCGCCGTCAGGCATCTGTCAAACAAACAGGCATCGAACCCGAAGGTTGGCTCAACATGAAGTTGATAGGAATATCTGACCTCACCGTCAAGCATCTGTTAAAAAAACAGGCATCAAATCCGAAGGGCGGCTCAACCCGGAGTTGATAAGAACATCAGACCTCACCGTCAGGCATCTGTTAGACAAACATGCATCGAACCCGAAGGCCGGCTCAACACGAAGTTGAGAGGAACATCAGACCTAGTCGTCACGCATCTGTTAAACAAATAGGCATCGAACCCGAAGGCCGTCTCAATCCTTAATTAGGAAGAACATCTGACCTCTCCGTCAAACATCTGTTAAACAAATAGGCATCGAACCCGAAGGCCGGCTCAACTTGAAGTTAAGAGGAACATCTGACCTACCTATCAGGCATTAGTTAAACAAACAGGCATCGAACCCGAAGGCCAGCACAACACGAAGTTGAGAAGAACATCTGACCTCGCTGTCAGGCATTTGTTAAACAAATAGGCATCCAATTTGATTGCTGGCTCAACCCGATGTTAAGAAGAACATCTAACCTCGCCGTCAAGCATTTGTTAAACAAACAGGCATCAAACCCGAAGGCCGGCTCAACACGAAGTTGAGAGGAACATATGACCTCGCCGTCAGTCATCTGTTAAATAAACAGGCATCGAACCCGAAGGTCGGATCAACATGAAGTTGAGAGGAACATTTGATCTCACTGTCAAGTATCTGTTAAACAAACAGGCAGCAAATCCGAAGGCCGGATCAACCGGGAGTTGAGAAGAACATCTGACCTCCCCGTCAAACATCTATTAAACAAACAGGCATCGAACCCGAAGGCCGGCTCAACTTGAAGTTGAGAGGAATATCTGACCTCCCCATCAGGCATTAGTTAAACAAACAGGCATCAAACCCGAAGGCCGGTACAACACGAAGTTGAGATGAACATCTGACCTCGCCGTTAGGCATCTGTTAAACAAACAGGCATCGAACCCGAAGGTCGGCTCAACATGAAGTTTAGAGGAATATTTGACTTCACTGTCAAGAATCTGTTAAACAAACAGGCATCAAATCCGAAGGCCGGCTCAACCCGAAGTTGAGAAGAACATCTGACCTCACCGTCAGACATCTGTTCAACAAAAAGACATCGAACCCGAAGGGCGGCTCATCCCGAAGTTGATAAGAACATTAGACCGCGCCGTCAGACATCTGTTAAACAAACAGGCATCGAACCTGAAGGCTGACTCAACACAAAGTTGAGAGGAACATCTAACCTCGTCGTTACGCATATGTTAAACAAACAGGCATCGAACCCGAAGGCCGTCTCAATCCTTAATTAGGATGAACATCTGACCTTGCCGTCAAACATCTGTTTAACAAACAGGCATCGAACCCGAAGGTCGGCTCAACGTGAAGTTGAGAGGAACATCTGACCTACCCATCAGGCATTAGTTAAACAAACAGACATCGAACCTGAAGGCCGGCACAACACGAAGTTGAGAAGAACATCTGACCTCGCTTTCAAGTCTCTGTTAAACAAACAGGCATCCAATTTGATGGTCGGCTCAACCCGAAGTTGAGTAGAACATCTGACCTCGCCGTCAAGCATCTGTTAAACAAACAGGCATCAAACCCGAAGGCCGGCTCAACACTAAGTTGAGAGGAACATCTGACCTCGCTGTAAGGCATCTGTTAAACAAACAGGCATCGAACCCGAAGGTCGGCTCAACATGAAGTTGAGAGGAACAATTGATCACACTGTCAAGCATCTGTTAAACAAACAGGCAGCAAATCCGAAGGATGGCTCAATCGGAAGTCGAGAAGAACATCTGACCTCACCGTCAGGCATCTGTTCAACAAACAGGCATTGAACCCGAAGGGCGGCTCATCCCGAAGTTGATAAGAAATTAGACCTCGCCGTCAGGTATCTGTTAAACAAACATGCATCGAACCTGAAGGCCGTCTCAATCCTTAATTAGGAAGAAATTCTGACCTCGCCGTCAAACATCTGTTAAACAAACAGGCATTAAACCCGAAGGCCGGCTCAACTTGAAGTTGAGAGGAACATCAGACCTACCCATCAGACATTAGTTAAACAAATAGGCGTCGAACCCGAAGGCCAGCACAACACGAAGTTGAGAAGAACATCTGAGCTTGCTGTCAGGCATCTGTTAAACAAACAGGCATCCAATTTAATGGCCGACTCAACCCGAAGTTAAGAAGAACATCTAACCTCGCCGTCAAGCATCTGTTAAACAAACAGGCATCAAACCCGAAGGCCGACTCAACACGAAGTTGAGAGGAACGTCTGACCTAGCCGTCAGTCATTTGTTAAAAAAACAGGCATCAAACCCGAAGGTTGGATCAACATGAAGTTGAGAGGAACATTTGATCTCACTTTCAAGCATCTGTTAAATAAACAGGCAGCAAATCCGTAATCCGGATCAACCAGAAGTTAAGAAGAACATCTGACCTCGCCGTCAAACATATGTTAAACAAACAGACATCGAATTCGAAGACCGGCTCAACTTGAAGTTGAGAGGAACATCTGACCTCCCCATCAGGCATTAGTTAAACAAACAGGCATCGAACCCGAAGGCCGGTATATTTGATTTCACTGTCAAGCATATGTTAAACAAACAGGCATCAAATCCGAAGGCCGGCTCAACCCGAAGTTGAGAAGAACATCTGACCTCATCGTCAAACATCTGTTCAACAAACAGACTTCGAACCCAAAGGGCGGCTCATCCCGAAGTTGATAAGAACATTAGACCTCGCCGTCAGACATCTGTTAAACAAAATGGCATCGAACCCAAAGGCCGGCTCAATACGAAGTTGAGAGGAACATCTGACCTCGTCGTTACGCATCTGTTAAACAAACAGGCATCGAACCCGAAGGCCGTCTCAATCCTTAATTAAGAAGAACATCTGACCTCGCCGTCAAACATCTGTTTAACAAACAGGCATCGAACCCGAAGGCCGGCTCAACTTGAAGTTGAGAGGAACATCTGACCTACCTATCAGGCATTAGTTAAACAAACAGGCATCGAACCCGAAGGCCGGCACAACACGAAGTTTAGAAGAACATCTAACCTCGCTTTCGGGCCTCTGTTAAACAAATAGGAATCCAATTTGATGGTCGGCTCAACCCGAAGTTGAGTAGAACATTTGACCTCGCAGTCAAGCATCTGTTAAACAAACAGGCATCAAACCCGAAGGCCGGCTCAACACTAAGTTGAGAGGAACATCTGACCTCACCGTTAGGCATCTGTTAAACAAATAGGCATCGAACCCGAAGGTCGACTCAACATGAAGTTGAGAGGAACAATTGATCTCACTGTCAAGCAACTATTAAACAAATAGGCAGCAAATCCGAAGGATGGCTCAACCGAAAGTTGAGAAGAACATCTGACCTCATCGTCATGCATCTATTAAACAAATAGGTATCGAACCCGAAAGACGGCTCAACTCAAAGTTGATAAGAACATTAGACCTCTCCGTCAGACATCTGTTAAACAAACAGACATCAAACCCGAAGGTCGGCTCAACACAAAGTTGAGAGGAATATCTGACCTCGCCGTCAGGCATCTGTCAAACAAACAGGCATCGAACCCGAAGGTTGGCTCAACATGAAGTTGATAGGAATATCTGACCTCACCGTCAAGCATCGGTTAAACAAACAGGCATCAAATCCGAAGGGCGGCTCAACCCGAAGTTTATAAGAACATCAGACCTCACCGTCAGGCATCTATTAGACAAACATGCATCGAACCCGAAGGTCGGCTCAACACGAAGTTGAGAGGAATTTCTGACCTAGTCGTCACGCATCTGTTAAACAAATAGGCATCGAACCCGAAGGCCGTCTCAATCCTTAATTAGGAAGAACATCTGACCTCGCCGTCAAACATCTGTTAAACAAATAGGCATCGAACCCGAAGGCCGGCTCAACTTGAAGTTGAGAGGAACATCTGACCTACCTATCAGGCATTAGTTAAACAAACAGGCATCGAACCCGAAGGCCAGCACAACACGAAGTTGAGAAGAACATCTGACCTTGCTGTCAGGCATTTGTTAAACAAATAGGCATCCAATTTGATGGCTGGCTCAACCCGATGTTAAGAAGAACATCTAACCTCGCCGTCAAGCATTTGTTAAACAAACAGGCATCAAACCCGAAGGCCGGCTCAACACGAAGTTGAGAGGAACATATGACCTCGCCGTCAGTCATCTGTTAAATAAATAGGCATCGAACCCGAAGGTCGAATCAACATGAAGTTGAGAGGAACATTTGATCTCACTGTCAAGTATCTGTTAAACAAACAGGCAGCAAATCCGAAGGCCGGATCAACCGGGAGTTGAGAAGAACATCTGACCTCCCCGTCAAACATCTATTAAACAAACAGGCATCGAACCCGGAGGCCGGCTCAACTTGAAGTTGAGAGGAATATCCGACCTCCCCATCAGGCATTAGTTAAACAAACAGGCATCGAACCTGAACGCCTGTACAACACGAAGTTGAGATGAACATCTGACCTCGCCGTTAGGCATCTGTTAAACAAACAGGCATCGAACCCGAAGGTCGGCTCAACATGAAGTTTAGAGGAATATTTGACTTCATTGTCAAGCATCTGTTAAATAAACAGGCATCAAATCCGAAGGCCGGCTCAACCCGAAGTTGAGAAGAACATCTGACCTCACCGTCAGACATATGTTCAACAAAAAGACATCGAACCCGAAGGGCGGCTCATCCCGAAGTTGATAAGAACATTAGACCTCGCCGTCAGACATCTGTTAAACAAACAGGCATCGAACCCAAAGGCTGACTCAACACAAAGTTGAGAGGAACATCTAACCTCGTCGTTACGCATATGTTAAACAAACAGGCATCGAACCCGAAGGCCGTCTCAATCCTTAATTTGGAAGAACATCTGACCTTGCCGTCAAACATCTGTTTAACAAACAGGCATCGAACCCGAAGGTCGGCTTAACTTGAAGTTGAGAAGAACATCTGACCTACCCATCAGGAATTAGTTAAACAAACAGGCATCGAACCCGAAGGCCGGCACAACACGAAGTTGAGAAGAACATCTGACCTCGCTTTCAGGCCTCTGTTAAACAAACAGGCATCCAATTTGATGGTCGGCTCAACCCGAAGTTGAGTAGAACATCTGACCTCGATGTCAAGCATCTGTTAAACAAACAGGCATCAAACCCGAAGGCCGGCTCAACACTAAGTTGAGAGGAACATCTGACCTCGCTGTCAGGCATCTGTTAAACAAACAGGAATCGAACCCGAAGGTCGGCTCAACATGAAGTTGAGAGGAACAATTGATCTCACTGTCAAGCATCTGTTAAACAAACAGGAAGCAAATCCGAAGGATGGCTCAATCGGAAGTCGAGAAGAACATCTGACCTCACCGTCAGGCATCTGTTAAACAAATAGGTATCGAACCCGAAAGGCGGCTCAACTCGAAGTTGATAAGAACATTAGACCTCTCCGTCAGGAATCTGTTAAACAAACAGACATCAAATCCGAAGGTCGGCTCAACACGAAGTTGAGAGGAACATCTGACCTCGCTGTCAGGCAACTGTCAAACAAATAGGCATCGAACCCGAAGGTCTGCTCAACATGAAGTTGATAGGAACATTTGACTTCACTGTCAAGCATCTGTTAAACAAACAAGCATCAAATCTGAAGGCCGGCTCAACCCGAAGTTGAGAAGAACATCTGACCTCACCGTCAGACATCTGTTACAAAAACAAGCATCGAACCTGAAAGGCGGCTCAACCCGAAGATGATAAGAACATCTGACGTCACCGTCAGACATCTGTTAAACAACCAGGCATCTAACCCGAAGGCCGGCTCAACACGAAGTTGAGAGGAACATTTGACCTCGTTGTCAGGCATCTGTTAAACAAACAAGCATCAAACCCGAAGGTCGGCTCAAGATGAAGTTGAGAGTAACATTTGACTTCACTTTCAAGCATCTATTAAACAAACAAGAATCAAATCCGAAGACCGGCTCAATCCGAATTTGAGAAGAACATCTAACCTCATTGTCAGGCATCTGTTCAACAAACAGGCATTGAACCCGAAGGGTGGCTCATCCCGAAGTTGATAAGAAATTAGACCTCGCCGCCAGGCATCTGTTAAACAAACATGCATCGAACCTGAAGGCCGTCTCAATCCTTAATTAGGAAGAAATTCTGACCTCGCCGTCAAACATCTGTTAAACAAACAGGCATTAAACCCGAAGGCCGGCTCAACTTGAAGTTGAGAGGAACATCAGACCTACCCATCAGATATTAGTTAAACAAATAGGCGTCGAACCCGAAGGCCAGCACAACACGAAGTTGAGAAGAACATCTGAGCTCGCTGTCAGGCATCTGTTAAACAAACAGGCATCCAATTTGATGGCCAACTCAACCCATAGTTAAGAAGAACATCTAACCTCGCCGTCAAGCATCTGTTAAACAAACAGGCATCAAAGCCGAAGGCTGGCTCAACACGAAGTTGAGAGGAACGTCTGACCTAGCCGTCAGGCATTTGTTAAACAAACAGGCATCGAACCCGAAGGTCGGATCAACATGAAGTTGATAAGAACATTAGACCTCGCCGTCAGGCGTCTGTTAAACAAACAAGAATCGAACCTGAAGGGCGGCTCAACCCGAAGTCGATAAGAACATCTGACATTGCCGTCAGGCATCTGTTAAACAACCATGCATCGAACCCGAAGGCCGGCTCAACACGAAGTTGAGAGGAACATTTGACCTCGCTGTCAGGCATCTGTTAAACAAACAAGCATCAAACCCGAAGGTCGGATCAAGATGAAGTTGATAGGAACATTTGACTTCACTTTCAAGCATCTATTAAACAAACAGGCATCAAATTTGAAGACCAGCTCAATCCGAATTTGAGAAGAACATCTAAGCTCATTGTCAGGCATCTGTTCAACAAACAGGCATTGAACCCGAAGGGCGGCTCATCCCGAAGTTGATAAGAAATTAGACCTCGCCATCAGGCATCTGTTAAACAAACATGCATCGAACCCGAAGGCCGACTCAATCCTTAATTAGGAAGAAATGCTGACCTCGCCTTCAAACATCTGTTAAACAAACAGGTATCGAACCCGAAGGTCGGCTCAACTTGAAGTTGAGAGGAACATCTGACCAACCCATCAGGCATTAGTTAAACAAATAGGCGTCGAACCCGAAGGCCGGCACAACACGAAGTTGAGAAGAACATCTGACCTCGCTGTCAGGCATCTGTTAAACAAACAGGCATCCAATTTGATGGTCGGCTCAACCCGAAGTTAAGAAGAACATCTAACCTCGTCGTCAAGCATCTGTTAAACAAACAGGCATCAAACCCGAAGGCCGGCTCAACACGAAGTTGAGAGGAACGTCTGACCTAGCCGTCAGGCATTTGTTAAACAAACAGGCATCGAACCCGAAGGTTGGATCAAAATGAAGTTGAGAGGAACATTTGATCTCACTTTCAAGCATCTGTTAAATAAACAGGCAGCAAATTCGTAATCCGGATCAACCAGAAGTTAAGAAGAACATCTGACCTCGCCGCCAAACATCTGTTAAACAAACAGACATCAAATTCGAAGACCGGCTCAACTTGAAGTTGAGAGGAACATCTGACCTCCCCATCAGGCATTAGTTAAACAAACAGGCATCGAACCCGAAGGCCGGTATATTTGATTTCCCTGTCAAGCATATGTTAAACAAACAGGCATCAAATCCGAAGGTCGGCTCAACCCGAAGTTGAGAAGAACATCTGAACTCATCGCCAAACATCTGTTCAACAAACAGACTTCGAACCCAAAGGGCGGCTCATCCCGAAGTTGATAAGAACATTAGACCTTGCCGTCAGACATCTGTTAAACAAAATGGCATCGAACCCAAAGGCCGGCTCAATACGAAGTTGAGAGGAACATCTGACCTCGTCGTTACGCATCTGTTAAACAAACAGGCATCGAACCCGAAGGCCGTCCCAATCCTTAATTAAGAAGAACATCTGACCTCGCCGTCAAACATCTGTTTAACAAACAGGCATCGAACCCGAAGGCCGGCTCAACTTGAAGTTGAGAGGAACATCTGACCTACCCATCAGGCATTAGTTAAACAAACAGGCATCGAACCCGAAGGCCGGCACAACACGAAGTTGAGAAGAACATCTAACCTCGCTTTCGGGACTCTGTTAAACAAACAGGCATCCAATTTGATGGTCGGCTCAACCCGAAGTTGAGTAGAACATCTGACCTCGCCGTCAAGCATCTGTTAAACAAACAGGCATCAAACCCGAAGGCCGGCTCAACACTAAGTTGAGAGGAACATCTGACCTCACCGTCAGGCATCTGTTAAACAAATAGGCATCGAACCCGAAGGTCGACTCAACATGAAGTTGAGAGGAACAATTGATCTCACTGTCAAGCAACTATTAAACAAACAGGCAGCAAATTTGAAGGATGGCTCAACCGAAAGTTGAGAAGAACATCTGACCTCATCGTCATGCATCTATTAAACAAATAGGTATCGAACCCGAAAGACGGCTCAACTCAAAGTTGATAAGAACATTAGACCTCTCCATCAGGCATCTGTTAAACAAACAGACATCAAACCTGAAGGTCGGCTCAACACAAAGTTGAGAGGAATATCTGACCTCGCCATCAAGCATCTGTCAAACAAACAGGCATCGAACCCGAAGGTTGGCTCAACATGAAGTTGATAGGAATATCTGACCTCACCGTCAAGCATCTGTTAAACAAACAGGCATCAAATCCGAAGGGCGGCTCAACCCGAAGTTTATAAGAACATCAGACCTCACCGTCAGGCATCTGTTAGACAAACATGCATCGAACCCGAAGGTCGGCTCAACACGAAGTTGAGAGGAACATCTGACCTAGTCGTCACGCATCTGTTAAACAAATAGGCATCGAACCCGAAGGCCGTCTCAATCCTTAATTAGGAAGAACATCTGACCTCGCCGTCAAACATCTGTTAAACAAATAGGCATCGAACCCGAAGGCCGGCTCAACTTGAAGTTGAGAGGAACATCTGACCTACCTATCAGGCATTAGTTAAACAAACAGGCATCGAACCCGAAGGCCAGCACAACACGAAGTTGAGAAGAACATCTGACCTTGCTGTCAGGCATTTGTTAAACAAATAGGCATCCAATTTGATGGCTGGCTCAACCCGATGTTAAGAAGAACATCTAACCTCGCCGTCAAGCATTTGTTAAACAAACAGGCATCAAACCCGAAGGCCGGCTCAACACGAAGTTGAGAGGAACATATGACCTCGCCGTCAGTCATCTGTTAAATAAATAGGCATCGAACCCGAAGGTCAAATCAACATGAAGTTGAGAGGAACATTTGATCTCACTGTCAAGTATCTGTTAAACAAACAGGCAGCAAATCCGAAGGCCGGATCAACCGGGAGTTGAGAAGAACATCTGACCTCCCCGTCAAACATCTATTAAACAAACAGGCATCGAACCCGTAGGCCGGCTCAACTTGAAGTTGAGAGGAATATCTGACCTCCCCATCAGGCATTAGTTAAACAAACAGGCATCGAACCTGAAGGCCGGTACAACACGAAGTTGAGATGAACATCTGACCTCGCCGTTAGGCATCTGTTAAACAAACAGGCATCGAACCCGAAGGTCGGCTCAACATGAAGTTTAGAGGAATATTTGACTTCATTGTCAAGCATCTGTTAAATAAACAGGCATCAAATCCGAAGGCCGGCTCAACCCGAAGTTGAGAAGAACATCTGACCTCACCGTCAGACATATGTTCAACAAAAAGACATCGAACCCAAAGGGCGGCTCATCCCGAAGTTGATAAGAACATTAGACCTCGCCGTCAGACATCTGTTAAACAAACAGGCATCGAACCCAAAGGCTGACTCAACACAAAGTTGAGAGGAACATCTAACCTCGTCGTTACGCATATGTTAAACAAACAGGCATCGAACCCGAAGGCCGTCTCAATCCTTAATTAGGAAGAACATCTGACCTTGCCGTCAAACATCTGTTTAACAAACAGGCATCGAACCCGAAGGTCGGCTCAACTTGAAGTTGAGAGCAACATCTGACCTACCCATCAGGCATTAGTTAAACAAACAGGCATCGAACCCGAAGGCCGGCACAACACGAAGTTGAGAAGAACATCTGACCTTGCTTTCAGGCCTCTGTTAAACAAACAGGCATCCAATTTGATGGTCGGCTCAACCTGAAGTTGAGTAGAACATCTGACCTCGATGTCAAGCATCTGTTAAACAAACAGGCATCAAACCCGAAGGCCGGCTCAACACTAAGTTGAGAGGAACATCTGACCTCGCTGTCAGGCATCTGTTAAACAAACAGGCATCGAACCCGAAGGTCGGCTCAACATGAAGTTGAGAGGAACAATTGATCTCACTGTCAAGCATCTGTTAAACAAACAGGAAGAAAATCCGAAGGATGACTCAATCGGAAGTCGAGAAGAACATCTGACCTCACCGTCAGGCATCTGTTAAACAAATAGGTATCGAACCCGAAAGGCGGCTCAACTCGAAGTTGATAAGAACATTAGACCTCTCCGTCAGGCATCTGTTAAACAAACAGACATCAAATCTGAAGGTCGGCTCAACACGAAGTTGAGAGGAACATCTGACCTCGCTGTCAGGCATCTGTCAAACAAATAGGCATCGAACCCGAAGGTCTGCTCAACATGAAGTTGATAGGAACATTTGACTTCACTGTCAAGCATCTGTTAAACAAACAAGCATCAAATCTGAAGGCCGGCTCAACCCGAAGTTGAGAAGAACATCTGACCTCACCGTCAGACATCTGTTACAAAAACAAGCATCGAACGTGAAGGGCGGCTCAACCCGAAGATGATAAGAACATCTGACGTCGCCGTCAGACATCTGTTAAACAACCAGGCATCTAACCAGAAGGCCGGCTCAACACGAAGTTGAGAGGAACATTTGACCTCGTTGTCAGGCATCTGTTAAACAAACAAGCATCAAACCCGAAGGTCGGCTCAAGATGAAGTTGAGAGGAACATTTGACTTCACTTTCAAGCATCTATTAAACAAACAAGAATCAAATCCGAAGACCGGCTCAATCCGAATTTGAGAAGAACATCTAACCTCATTGTCAGGCATCTGTTCAACAAACAAGCATTGAACCCGAAGGGTGGCTCATCCCGAAGTTGATAAGAAATTAGACCTCGTCGTCAGGCATCTGTTAAACAAACATGCATCGAACCTGAAGGCCGTCTCAATCCTTAATTAGGAAGAAATTCTGACCTCGCCGTCAAACATCTGTTAAACAAACAGGCATTAAACCCGAAGGCCGGCTCAACTTGAAGTTGAGAGGAACATCAGACCTACCCATCAGACATTAGTTAAACAAATAGGCGTCGAACCCGAAGGCCAGCACAACACGAAGTTGAGAAGAACATCTGAGCTCGCTATCAGGCATCTGTTAAACAAACAGGCATCCAATTTGATGGCCGACTCAACCCATAGTTAAGAAGAACATCTAACCTCGCCGTCAAGCATCTATTAAACAAACAGGCATCAAAGCCGAAGGCTGGCTCAACACGAAGTTGAGAGGAACGTCTGACCTAGCCATCAGGCATTTGTTAAACAAACAGGCATCGAACCCGAAGGTCGGATCAACATGAAGTTGATAAGAACATTAGACCTCGCCGCCAGGCGTCTGTTAAACAAACAAGAATCGAACCTGAAGGGCGGCTCAACCCGAAGTCGATAAGAACATCTGACATTGCCGTCAGGCATCTGTTAAACAACCATGCATCGAACCCGAAGGCCGGCTCAACACGAAGTTGAGAGGAACATTTGACCTCGCTGTCAGGCATCTGTTAAACAAACAAGCATCAAACCCGAAGGTCGGCTCAAGATGAAGTTGATAGGAACATTTGACTTCACTTCAAGCATCTATTAAACAAACAGGCATCAAATTCGAAGATCGGCTCAATCCGAATTTGAGAAGAACATCTAAGCTCATTGTCAGGCATCTGTTCAACAAACAGGCATTGAACCCGAAGGGCGGCTCATCCCGAAGTTGATAAGAAGTTAGACCTCGCCATCAGGCATCTGTTAAACAAACATGCATCGAACTCGAAGGCCGGCTCAATCCTTAATTAGGAAGAAATGCTGACCTCGCCTTCAAACATCTGTTAAACAAACAGGTATCGAACCCGAAGGCCGGCTCAACTTGAAGTTGAGAGGAACATCTGACCAACCCATCAGGCATTAGTTAAACAAATAGGCGTCGAACCAGAACGCCGGCACAACACGAAGTTGAGAAGAACATCTGACCTCGCTGTCAGGCATCTGTTAAACAAACATGCATCCAATTTGATGGCCGGCTCAACCCGAAGTTAAGAAGAACATCTAACCTCACCGTCAAGCATCTGTTAAACAAACAGGCATCAAACCCGAAGGCCGGCTCAACACGAAGTTGAGAGGAACGTCTGACCTAGCCGTCAGGCATCTGTTAAACAAACAGGCATCGAACCCGAAGGTCGAATCAACATGAAGTTGAGAGGAACATTTGATCTCACTGTCAAGCATCTGTTAAACAAACAGGCAGCAAATCCGAAATCCGGATCAACCAGAAGTTAAGAAGAACATCTGACCTCGCCGTCAAACATCTGTTAAACAAACAGACATCGAATTCGAAGACCGGCTCAACTTGAAGTTGAGAGGAACATCTGACCTCCCCATCAGGCATTAGTTAAACAAACAGGCATCGAACCCGAAGGCCGGTATAACACGAAGTTGAGAGAAACATCTGACCTCGCCGTCAGGCATCTGTTAAACAAACAGGCATCGAACCCGAAGGTCGGCTCAACATGAAGTTTAGAGGAATATTTGACTTCACTGTCAAGAATCTATTAAACAAATAGGCATCAAATCCGAAGGCCGGCTCAACTCGAAGTTGAGAAGAACATCTGACCTCACCGTCAGACATCTGTTCAACAAACAGACATCGAACCCGAAGGGCGGCTCATCCTGAAGTTGATAAGAACATTAGACCTCGCCGTCTGGCATCTGTTAAACAAACAGGCATCGAACCCGAAGGCCGGCTCAACACGAAGTTGAAAGGAACATCTGACCTCTTCATTAGGCATCTGTTAAACAAACGTGCATTGAACCCGAAGGCCGTCTCAATCCTTAATTAGGAAGAACATCTGACCTCGCTGTCAAACATCTGTTTAACAAACAGGCATCTAACCCGAAGGCCGGCTCAACTTAAAGTTGAGAGGAACATCTGACCTACCCATCAGGCATTAGTTAAAGAAACAGGCATCGAACCCGAAGGCCGGCACAACACGAAGTTGAGAAGAACATCTAACCTCGCTTTTGGGCCTCTGTTAAACAAACAAGCATCCAATTTGATGGTCGGCTCAACCCGAAGTTGAGTAGAACATCCGACCTCCCCGTCAAGCATTTGTTAAACAAACAGGCATCAAACCCGAAAGCCGGTTCAACACGAAGTTGAGAGGAACATCTGACCTCACTGTCAGGCATCTGTTAAACATACAGGCATCGAACCCGAAGGTCAACTCAACAAGAAGTTAGGAGGAACAATTGATCTCACTGTCAAGCATCTGTTAAACAAACAGGCAGCAAATCCGAAGGATGGCTCAACCGGAAGATGAGAAGAAACATCTGACCTCGCCGTCAGGCATCTGTTAAACAAACAGGCATCAAACCCGAAGGCCGTCTCAACACGAAGTTCAGAAGAACGTCTGACCTCGCTGTCACGCATCTGTTAAACAAACAGGCATCGAACCCGAAGGTCGAATCAACATGAAGTCGAGAGGAACATTTGATCTCACTATCAAGCATCTGTTAAACAAACAGGCAGCAAATTCGAAGGCGGGCTCAACTCGATGTTTAGAAGAACATCTGACCTCCCTGTCAAACATCTATTAAACAAACAGGCATCGAACCCGAAGGCCGGCTCAACATGAAGTTGAAAGGAACATCTGACGTCCCCGTTAGGCATTAGTTAAACAAACAGGCATCGAACCCAAAGGCTGGTACAACACGAAGTTGAGAGGAACATCTGACCTAGCCGTCAGGCATCTGTTAAACAAACAGGCATCGAACCCGAAGGTCGGCTCAACATGAAGTTTAGAGGAACATTTGACTTCACTATCAAGTATCTGTTAAATAAACAGGCATCGAACACGAAGGGCAGCTCATCCCGAAGTTGAGAAGAACATCTGACCTCACCGTCAGACATCTGTTCAACAAACAGACATCGAACCCGAAGGGCGGCTCATTCCGAAGTTGATAAGAACATTAGACCTCGCCGTCAGGCATCTGTTCAACAAACAGGCATCAAACCCGAAGGCTGGCTCAACACAAAGTTGAGAGGAACATCTGACCTCGTCGTCACGCATCTGTTAAACAAACATGCATCAAACCCGAAGGCCGTCTCAATCCTTAATTAGGAATAACATCTAACCTCGCCGTCAAACATCTGTTTAACAAACAGGCATCGACCCGAAGGCCGGCTCAACATGAAGTTGAGAGGAACATCTGATCTACCCATCAGGCATTAGTTAAACAAACAGGCATCGAACCCGAAGGCCGGCACAACACGAAGTTGAGAAGAACATCTGACCTTGCTTTCGGGCCTCTGTTAAACAAACAGGCATCTAATTTGATGGCCGACTCAACCCGAAGTTGAGAAGAACATCTGACCTCGCTGTCAACCATTTGTTAAACAAACAGGCATCAAACCCGAAGGCCGGCTCAACACAAAGTCGAGAGGAACATCTGACCTCGCCGTCAGGCATCTGTTAAACAAACGGGCATCGAACCCGAAGGTCGGCTCAACATGAAGTTGAGAGGAACATTTGATCTCACTGTCAAGCATCTTTTAAACAAACAGGCAGTAAATCCGAAGGATGGCTCAACCGGAAGTTGAGAAGAACATCTGACCTCACCGTCAGGCATCTGTTAAACAAACAGGTATCGAACCCGAAAGGCGACTCAACTCGAAGTTGATAAGAAAATTAGACCTCTCCGTCAGGCATCTGTTAAACAAACAGGCATCAAACCCGAAGGTCGGCTCAACACGAAGTTGAGAGGAACATCTGACCTCGCCGTCAGGCATATGTCAAACAAACAGGAATCGAACCTGAAGGTCGGCTCAACATGAAGTTGAGAGGAACATTTGACTTTACTGTCAAGCATATGTTAAGCAAACAGGCATCAAATCCGAAGGCCGGCTCAACCCGAAGTTGAGAACAACATCTGACCTCACCATCAGACATCTGTTAAACAAACAAGCATCGGACTCGAAGGGCGGCTCAACCCGAAGATGATAAGAACATATGACCTCGCTGTCAGGCATCTGTTAAACAAACAGGCATCGAACCGGAAGACCGGCTCAACATGAAGTTGAGAGGAGCATCTGACCTCGCCGCCAGGCATCTATTAAGCAAACAAGCATCAAACCCGACGGTCGGCTCAAGATGAAGTTGAGAGGAATATTTGACTTCACTTTTAAGCATTTGTTAAACAAACAGGCATCAAATCCGAAGACCGGCTAAATCCGAATTTGAGAAGAAAATCTGACCTCATCGTCAGGCATCTGTTCAACAAACAGGCATTGAACCCGAAGGGCGGCTCAGCCCGAAGTTGATAAGAACATTAGACCTCGCCGTCAAGCATCTGTTAAACAAACATGCATCAAACCCAAAGGCCGACTCAACACGAAGTTGAGAGGAACATCTGACCTCGTCGTCACGCATCCGTTAAACAAACAGGCATCGAACCCGAAGGCCGTCTCAATCCTTAATTAGGAAGAACATCTGACCTCGCCGTCAAACATCTGTTAAACAAACAGGCATCGAACCCGAAGGCCGACTCAACTTGAAGTTGTGAGGAACATCTGACCTACCCATCAGGCATTAGTTAAACAAACAGGCGTCGCACCCGAAGGCCGGCACAACACAAAGTTGAGAAGAACATCTGACCTCGCTGTCAGGCATCTGTTAAACAAACAGGCATCCAATTTGATGGCCGGCTCAATCCGAAGTTAAGAAGAACATCTAACCTCGCCGTCAATCATCTGTTAAACAAACAGGCATCAAACCCGAAGGTCGGCTCAACACGAAGTTGAGAGGAACATCTGACCTCGCCGTCAGGCATCTGTTAAACAAACAGGCATCGAACCCGAAGGTCGGATCAACATGAAGTTGAGATGAACATTTAATCTCACTGTCAAGCATCTGTTAAACAAACAGGAATCAAATCCGAAGGCCGGCTCAACCGGAAGTTGAGAAGAACATCTGACCTCCCCGTCAAATATATGTTAAACAAACAGGCATCGAACCCGAAGGCCGGCTCAACTTGAAGTTGAGAGGAACATCTGACCTCCCCAGCAGGCATTAGTTAAACAAACAGGCATTGAACCTGAAGGCCGGTACAACACGAAGTTGAGAGAAACATCTGACCTTGTTGCCAGGCATCTGTTAAACAAACAGGCATCGAACCCGAAGGTCGGCTCAACATGAAGTTTAGAGTAACATTTGACTTCACTGTCAAGCATCTGTTAAACAAACAGGCATCAAATCCGAAGGCCGGCTCATCCCGAAGTTGAGAAGAACATCTGACCTCACTGTCAGACATCTGTTAAACAAACAGGTATCGAACCTGAAGGTCGGCTCAACATGAAGTTGAGAGGAACATTTGACTTCACTGTCAAGCATCTGTTAAACAAACAGGCATCAAATCCGAAGACCGGCTCAACCCGAAGTTAAGAAGAACATCTGACCTCATCGTCAGGCATCTGTTCAACAAACAGGCATCGAACCCGAAGGGCGGCTCAACCCGAATATGATAAAAACATCTGACCTCGCATTCAGGCATCTGTTAAACAAACAGGCATCGAACCCGAAGGCCGAGTCAACACGAAGTTGAGAGGAACATCTGACCTCGTCGTCAGGAATCTGTTAAACAAAGAAGCATCGAACCCGAAGGTCGGCTCAACATGAATTTGAGAGGAACATTTGAATTCACTGTCAAGCATCTGTTAAACAAACAGGCATCAAATCCGACGACCGACTCAACCCGAAGTTGAGAAGAACACATCTGACCTCACCATCAGGCATCTGTTCAAAAAACAGACATCGAACCCGAAGGGCGGCTCATCCCGAAGTTGATAAGAACATTAGACCTCATCGTTACGCTTCTGTTAAACAAACAGGCATCGAACCCGATGGCCGTCTCAATCCTTAGTTAAGAAGAACATCTGACCTCGCTGTCAAACATCTGTTTAACAAACAGGCATCGAACCCAAAGGACAGCTCAACTTGAAGTTGAGAGGAACATCTAACCTACCCATCAGGCATTAATTAAACAAACAGACATCGAACCCGAAGGCCGGCACAACACGAAGTTGAGAAGAACATCTGACCTCGCTGTCAGGCATCTGTTAAACAAACAGGCATCCAATTTGATGGTCGGCTCAACCCGAAGTTGAGAAGAACATCTGACCTCGCCGTCAAGCATTTGTTAAACAAACAAGCATCAAACCCGAAGGCCAGCTCAACACGAAGTTGAGAGGAACATCTGACCTCGTCGTTACGCATCTGTTAAACAAACAGGCATCGAACCCGAAGGCCGTCTCAATCCTTAATTTGGAAGAACATCTGACCTTGCCGTCAAACATTTGTTTAACAAACAGGCATAAAACCTGAAGGCCGACTCAACTTGAAGTTGAGAGGAACATCTGACCTACCGATTAGGCATTAGTTAAACAAACAGGCATCGAACCCGAAGGTCGGCACAACACGAAGTTGAGAAGAACATCTGACCTCGCTGTCAAGCATCTGTTAAACAAACAAGCATCCAATTTGATGGCCGGCTCAACCCGAAGTGGAGAAGAACATCTGACCTTACCGTCAAGCATCTGTTAAACAAACAGGCATCAAACCCAAAGGCCGGCTCAATACGAAGTTGAGAGAAACATCTGACCTCGGCGTCAAGCATCTGTTAAACAAACAGGTATCGAACCTGAAGGTCAGCTCAACATGAATTTGAGAGGAACATTTGACTTCACTATCAAGCATCTGTTAAACAAACAGGAATCAAATCCGAAGACCGGCTCAACCCGAAGTTGAGAAGAACATCTAACCTCATCGTCAGGCATCTGTTCAACAAACAGGCATCGAACCCAAAGGGCGGCTCAACCCGAATATGATAAGAACATCTGACCTCTCCGTTAGGCATCTGTTAAACAAACAGGCATCAAACCCGAAGGCCGGCTCAACACGAAGTTGAGAGGGAACATCTGACCTCGTCGTCAGGCATCTGTTAAACAAAGAAGCTTCGAACCCGAAGGTCGGCTCAACATGAAGTTGAGAGGAACATTTGAACTCACTGACAAGCATTTGTTAAACAACACAGGCATCAAATCCGAAGACCGTGTGGAGGCAAATCGCCACATATCACACAAGTCTTGAAGACATTGGTTAATGCAGGTTTCGATGATGACAAATTCCCCGGATAGACTAGAATGTATGAATTCCAGATCCATTAAACCAGATGCAACGTATCACCCACCATATCCTTTTTTCGCTTGTCTTAAAACTTCTGAAATGAATATACTTTGTGTTGACAAAATGCAATCATGACTAAAGGCATGAAAAACTTCAAACTAATGAATTTTTGCAGGCTTGCAGGACATGGGTCGACCATAGGGTCGGCGTATTCATCAAAAAGGTCCAAATCAGTCAGCGCACAAAGCATGCGTCGACCATATGGTCAGCGCATGAAGGAATAACATTCCAGCAGGTCAGCGCGTAAGGGCATGGGTCGACCATAGGGTCGGCGCACAAAGGAAATGGATTTCAACGGGTCACCGCACGCCGACTGTATGGTCGACGCACACTGATGAAATTTCCAGAAATCCAAAACAGCACAGGCCATGCGTCGACGTACAGACCTGTTATGGTCGACCGTTCGTGCGGAAAATCTGTTTTAAAATACTTCCCTCTCATATTTGAAATATTGTTATGTCCTGAATTATGTTGGCACTATATATACTTGCTTAAACACTTGTGTCTACTAACATTTGATATTCTTTTGATTCATGTGTTCAAAAACAAGAAAGAGTGAAATAGGTGTCCAAGATTCATCATCTTCATCATCTTCATCTTCAACATCTCACAACATTTCAATTACACACAATCATTTTTGAAATGCATTTGTGAGAGATTCAAGGTGATAAGGTTCGAGGCTTAGATTGGAGAATCAAGCTCGGGTTGAAGATTGTGACAGGTTCTTTCTTGAATAAAACCATTGGGGTTTTACCCTCCAAGATCGGTTCGAATTTTGGGGTTTTTTGGACGAGATTCTTCATCAACGGTCAATCGAGCGAAGGTGATTGTGAAGAGGTGGTCTTCACAAGTCTAGTAGCGGATTCAGTGATTTTGAAGGGAAGATATCGGGTTCGATTTGGTGTTGTTGAGATCAGTCGGAGCCAAAGGTTTGAACAACAACGTGTTATTCAATAAGGTGGCTGGAGTCGGAGGTCCATCAACACAAATCGAAGAACTTGATTCAGCTTGAATCAAGGGGCAAGGAGTGAAGGCAACTTTCAACACATTGAGATTTCTGTTGTATATTTGCTGCTCAATCCTTGTATAAACTGTTCATTCAAACAGGTGATATCTATAAAATATATCTCAATTCTAGTTTTAGAATTGAGGGCAGACGTACCCCGAAGCGAGGACGACGGGGGAACTGCCTCACCAAATTACTTGTCTTCTCTATTTTTAACATTTACGTTACAGCTCAAATAAGTAATTTTTGTGTAAGCTCTATTGTCAAAATTGTGATATCAATTGAGTAAGAGGTTAAAACTTTGTTTTTAACTCTAAAGTACAACAATACATTGTACTAGGCTGGTTGAAATCACTTACTCAACATGAATATCACTTGGAGTGTTTTTGCACACCAAGTGTTTGACATATTGCTTGAACCAAAATTATCTTACTTGTGTATCTAGTTTTGGTTTGATTTTGAATCATTGGAACTAGGAATCCTTACAACTGAAGTAAATAATTGATAAGTGTAGTTTGTGTTGTGATTCTATTTTTCTCAATTGTCATTAATCCATAGGCTTACGTATATCCGTTTTCCAATAACCGTTCGTTTTAGACTATATTTTTCCTCGGCCGCTTCCGCACTTAAAACATTTTTAAAACCAATTTTAAATTGGTAGCGCCGACTCAAATTTTAATTGGGGATCTATTCAACCCCCCCTTCTAGATTCGTGTCATAGTTTAACAAGTGGTATCTAGAGCTCCGGTTATTCGGTGCTTCAAATACAACGAGATAGAAAATGGAAAACGAACGTAAAGGGGCGTACAATAGGGCTCCTGTTTTCAACGGTGAAAATTATAGTTATTAGAAAGACTGTATGCTTGTGCATATAAACTCGATAGACAGAAAAATATGGAATGTTATCCTTAATGGTCTAATAGAAATTACTATGACCAATGCGGATAACGTAGTTGTGCCAAAGCCTGAAGCACAATGGACCGATGACGATGAGAAAAAATACAATTATGATTGGAAAGCTAAAAACATCTTAATCTCCTCATTAGGTGTAGATGAATACTATCGTGTATCCCATTGTCCTACCACTAAGGCCATGTGGGATTCACTACAAATAGCCCATGAGGGGACAAACGATGTTAAGTTGGCTAGAATCAATATATTAAATCAAGAGTTCGATCTCTTTTTCATGGAGCAAGGGGAAACCATTGCTGACATGCAAAAGAGATTTACTCATCTCATCAATCGTTTACATTCATTAGGTAGGCCTGTTTCGAATGATATTGCTACTAATAAGATCTTAAGATGTCTAAACAGGGAATGACAGCCTAAAGTGACCACCATCAAAGAAGCACATGATCTTACCTTATTAGATTTAACAACATTGTTTGGAAAATTACAAGAGCATGAACAGGTACTCTTGAGCTTAGACCAACGCGAAAAGATGGAAAAGAAAGACAAAACGAAGGTGAGTTAAAAGAAATCGATAGCTCTTAAGACTTCCTCCTCGAAGTCTCAAGCAAAAGAGCAAAATGATTATTCCTCAAGCGACGAAGAAGAAGAGGAGACAAGCGAAGATATGGGGTTGTTTGTTAAACGATATAACCATTACGTGAGAAAGAACGGCATCCAACATTTCGAGAAGAACTTGGTAAACTTCCGAAAACAATCGAGGCACTCCAAGGATGATGACTCGAAAGGTAAAAAGACTAGAGTGACGTGCTACAAGTGTGGAAAGCCCGGTCACTACAAACCGGACTGTCCGATGAATAAAAAGGGAAAGGACAAGGAATCATCAAAGTCACACAAGAAATCATCAAAGCCTAGGAGAGCGTACATAGCATGGGAAAGTGACAGCGACTCTTCCTCCTCTGATGAAAGTTCTAGTGATGAAGAAGAGTCCGTGAATCTATGCCTCTCCACCAATCAGAAAAATAAGAAAAAACAGGTACGTCACTCTAAATATGATAAGTCCTCAAATATGTCGCATTCAGAATTACAAACCGCATTTAATGCCTTACATAATGAAGCAGTTGAAGCCTTCAAGAAACTTGCTTCTAATAAGAAATTTTTTACGTATTTAGAGCACAAAGTTAAAGAGTCCGAAAAGAAATTAGAGGACCTTAAGGCTTCCATTGTTAAAGGCAATGAATCGGATTGTAAAGACAATAGAAATCCTTTCAACTTCGGGTGTGATACTTGTCATATTTGGCAAGGTGAGGTTAGAAACCTCAAGGCCAAATTAAACAAGGCACTTGAGCCTAAAGTTACATTTGCTATTGATAAAAAGGATTTTAGAAAAAGTATGATTAACCCATACCCAAAATATGCATATGTAATTAGGGATCAAGCAAGTGAAAGTGTCTCTAAAGTTGATTTTGCTTGCTTATATTATTGCAAGAAAGGCCACTCCATTGGTAAATGTCAGTTTAGGAGATTTCTTGTTCCTAAAGGCATCTACCAATGGTTGCCCAAATGCAACCATTTTGTCGCTAACCTATTAGGACCCAATATGCCATTGGGTACCTCCTTGTGCTAATTATGTTTTGACAGGTGAAATGTGTCGAGACCACCGAGAGAAGATGGGTTCTCGATAGTGGATGCTCAAGACACATGTCTGGAGACATATCCTTATTCATAGACTTTGTGGCTAAGAAGAGAGGGTATGTAACTTATGGTGACAACAACCGCGGAGCAATACTAGGTAAAGGTAGTGTAGATAATCCCGTCTCTACTATGATTTCCGACATATTGCTTGTCGAAAACCTTAAACATAACCTGCTTAGCATTAGCCAATTGTGAGACAAAGGATACAATGTATCCTTTTCAAAAGATTGTTGCAAAATTGTGCATGAAAATGATAAGAAGAATATGTTTAATGGTTTTAGAGTAAACAATGTATATATGCTTGACTTAAATGAAGTATCATTAACAAGCGACAAATGCCTCATAACTATGAGTGAAGACTCATGGCTATGGCATAGGCGTTTAGCGCATGTTAATTTTGACTTACTCAATAAGGTAGTCTCTAAAGACCTAGTCTTAGGACTTCCCAAAATAAAGTTCACCAAGGATCACCTTTGTGATGCTTGTCAAAAAGGGAAGCAAACGAGGATCTCATTTAAGTCCAAAAAGATAATTTCAACAACGAGACCTCTTGAACTTCTACACAGGGACTTGTTTGGGCCGTCTAGGATCAAAAGTCTAGGAGGAAACTATTACGGGTTCGTAATAGTGGACATTTTCTAGGTTTTGTTGGACCATCTTCTTAGTAAGTAAAAGTGATACATTCGCCGCTTTTGAAAAGTTTGCTAAGCTTTCCCAAAATAAGTTAAATACAAACATAGTGTCCATTAGGAGCGACCATGGAGGTGAGTTTGAAAATCACTTATTTGAAGAATATTGCGGTAACCATGTTATAGATCATAACTTCTCCGCTCCACGCACTCCTCAACAAAACGGGGTTGTGGAGCGCAAAAACCGTATTTTAGAAGAATTGGGAAGAACAATGATTAACGAAAGTGGTTTACCTAAATATTTTTGGGCCGACGCCATTAGTACGGCGTTCTATGTTTTGAATAGGGTGCTTATTCGCCCCATTCTAAACAAAACACCGTACGAGCTTTTAAAAGGGCGAAAGCCGAATGTTTCTCACTTGCACGTGTTTGGATGCAAATGCTTTGTATTAAACAATGGAAAGGAAAACTTGGGCAAATTTGATTCCAAAGCCGATGAAGGTATCTTTCTCGGATACTCTCAATCGAGTAAAGCATATAGAATATATAATAAACGATTATTTGCTGTAGAAGAGTCTGTGCATGTTACCTTTGATGAGTCCTACCCGAGAAATGTTGGAAAGGATAGTGTTGTTCATGGTGCAGGTACATCCACTGAAGACATACTCAAAAGTGGTGAGACGGGGATTGATCAACCTGACAAAGCCAAAATTGAGGAGGATAAGGATGCACACCGTGATGCAACAGAGGAAGTTCATCCGCCTTCAAACGACGATCTTCCTCAAGAGTGGAAGTCATCTAAAGACCATCCATTTGAAAACATTATTGGAGACATCACAAAGGGTGTAACAACTCAAGCTAAGCTAAGTAATTTCTGTTATTACTTCGCTTTCGTGTCACAGATGGAACCTAAAAACCGTAAGGAAGCCCTACTCGATGAACATTGGTATTTGTCAATGCAGGAGGAACTGAATCAGTTTACTAGAAATGAGGTTTGGGACCTTGTCCCTCCTCCACGAGGTCATCGAGTAATTGGCACCCGATGGGTGTTTAGAAATAAACTGGACGAGAACAGAGTAATAACTCGCAACAAAGCGCGTTTAGTCGCCCAAGGGTATAACCAAGAGGAAGGCATCGACTATGAGGAAACTTATGCGCCGGTTGCGCGACTCGAGGCTATACGCCTTCTACTTGCTTTCGCTTGTGCGAAAGATTTTAAGTTATTTCAAATGGACGTCAAAAGTGTGTTCCTTAACGGGTTTATAAATGAAGAAGTCTATGTTGCTCAACCACCTGGTTTTGAGTCTCATGAGTATCCTGATCATGTCTATAAACTGAAAAGAGCTTTGTACGGTCTCAAACAAGCTCCTAGAGCTTGGTATGAGAGACTAAGCAAATTATTACTTGATCAAAGCTACTCAAGAGGAAAGGTTAATACTACTCTCTTCATTAAACGTCAAGGAAAACACTTAATTCTTGTACAAATTTATGTTGACGATATCATATTTGGATCCACTAACATGAATCTCGTAAGAGAGTTTGCTAAGCTTATGCAGGGTGAATTCGAGATGAGTATGATGGGTGAACTCACATATTTTCTCGGGTTACAAATCAAGCAACTGAAGGAAGGAACATTCGTGAGCCAAACAAAATATTGTTTGGATCTTCTCAAGAGATTTGACATGGCAAATGCAAAATCCATAGACACCTTTATGCCAACATGTGCAAATATGGGCAAAGATGAAAGTGGCAAAGATGTTGAGGTAAAAAGGTACAGAGGTATGATTGGCTCGCTTCTCTATCTTACTGCTTCGCATCCCGACATTATGTTTAACGTGTGTATGTGCGCCAGATACCAATCATGTCCTAAGCAATCCCACCTAAAATCTATCAAACGCATACTTCAATACCTATCTGGTACTCCGAAGTATGGATTGTGGTATTCTAAGGGTAATGATTGTTCATTGGTAGGCTTCTCCGATTCTGATTTTGTCGGTTGCAAATCGGATAGGAAAAGCACCAATGGTACATGTCACTTATTTTCAAATTCCTTGGTTAGTTGGCACAGCAAGAAACAAGTGTCTGTTGCTCTGTCAACCGCCGAAGCGGAATACGTAGCCACCGGTAGTTGTTGTGCGCAAGTCTTATGGCTTAAACAACAACTATTGGACTTCAATTTGAAACTAGAACGTGTTCCAATATTTTGTGACAACACCAGTGCTATAAATCTTACCAAGAATCCGGTGTTACACTCGCGTACCAAACACATAGAAATTCGACACCATTTTCTTAGGGACCATGTAGAGAAGGGTGACGTTGTCTTTGAACACGTCGATACTAAAAACCAACTAGATGACATTTTCACAAAGCCGCTAGCCAATGAGCCCTTCTTTCATATCCGTCGAGAACTTGGTATTCTCGATATTTCTGATCGGGTTTAACAATTACTACGTTCAAATTTAATATATTTACAACTATGTTTTTGTACCACTAACAATTGTTTTGAGTTTGTTGCAAGTGCAAATCTGTGATTAACAAGAGTGGTCGGTATAGAGGTGATATTGCTCCTTTCTCCTTCTTTTTCTTCTCTCTCTCTTAGCATTCATGACTTGAAAATAACTATATCGTTCTACAATCATGGTACTTATATATGTATATGACTGTTGCTGGTTGACACTATGTGTGTTGAATGCATGTCATATTGTGAAAAGATGAATAGGCATGATAAATAGGCAAGTGTGACATTCTGCATAACATAAAACTGAAAATTTTGAGTTTTTTGAAGGTTTGAGTCGACCTAAACAGGACAATGGTCGACGCATACTGTAAACTTTCAAAATTATCAAAAACTGTACAGTATGCGTCGATGCATGCAGGGGCTATGGTCGACGACTCGCTTAAAAACCCAGAATTTTTCTCTTTTGAAAAACGTTCCAAGTTCCCACTCCCCTACATTTAATGTGCAGTCAACTCTTGTGATGATGTGATATGGCATTTATCTTGTAAATTGCATCTAGACACCTAGTATGTCCTCTTGTCTCCTCCCTCTTCCCAAAAACCCTAAAACCTCTCTCTATTAAAGACCTAAGTCTTCTTCTTCTCCAACATTATTCTCAATCACTCTCTTCAAAGTTCAAAGTTCATCTTTACAAACTCCTCCAAAAATCATCATCAATGGCTTCCTCTCTCTGCAAAACTACCGGTAAGAGATCAAAAGCCTCTTCATCCTCTGCTTCAGTTCCTGTTACTACTGTTTCACTTGTTCATCCTCCTGCTGTTGAAAACTTCAACAAAAGTCTCAGCAAAAGGGCCATAGTTCCACAACATGCTTTCTACCATGCAACAGGTGAGCGCTTGCATCTCACCCGAATTCTGTCCCTGTTGGACTTTCAAGGGTTCGTCAATTTCCTGGAATGTAATACAAAGTACAGTGAAGATTTGGTCAGAGTGTTTTACACAAATATGCGAGGTAACTTTCAAGATCAGCACTTTCACACTTCTGTAGGAAATAGACTAATTAATATAAATTCTGAAGTATGGAACAAATATTTTGATATGACTGTTGAAGCTGATGCACCACCTTTTCATGAGGTAACTGACACTCGTACGGTGCCGGGTTATGAATTTAAGAGGGCTCTGAATGGAATGCTCAAACGACCCTATCTAGAGGCAATTGTCAACAGCGATGCTTTTCCTCGATCGGTCACAGCGGGGAAACTCAATACAGGGGAGCGCATCCTTCACCGAAAAAGGGTGGCCTGTCGCGTGTCGAACAAGCTGAGGTACATCTCATCTATATACTGCAAAACAGGATCAAAATAAATTGGCCTTACTATATTGCTAGCAGGATGTTTGCTCTGAGAGACTCAAGTAGAGGCACTGCTTTAGCCTATGGGTCGTTCATCTCGGAAATTCTTGCTGCTGCAAATGTTGTGTATCCAACATTTCCATGTGTATCAATTCCCTCGAATAAAGAATTTAGCACCAAAACCCTTGCAATGATGGGGTATTTTTGGTGTGCTGAACGATGTTCATACAGATTTGTCCGCCGGGCCATTATTCCTCCGGTGCCTCGTAACCGTTCTGATGAAGAAGAAAGTGAAGAGCAGGGTGAAGAAGAAAGTGAAGAACAAGGTGAAGAAGAAAGTGAAGAGGAAGGTGAAGAAGACGATGCAGAAGACGGCACAAATGCAGAGATACAAGAACCTATCTGCGGGACTCAAGATTATCATCAATCTCCAGTCCAAGATACGGCTACAAATACCGATTGGGGACAGTATTCATATCCACCAGAAGAGCAAGAAGGCGATTCTACAAATCAAGGATGGGGCGATTGGCAATATACAGGCTGGACTACCCTGGGTAGATTCTATGACCCATATCACGGCTACCCTCAAGACTATCAACCCTCTCCGCGCTCATCACCTCCTCCACCTTCGGACAACTCTGAAGTCATTAATATGATGCAGTCAATGCAGTTAGATCAACAAAACTTCATGAGGCGTCAAGACACTCAAATGGAGCAGATTAGAGCTGATCTTCATGCCCAAAATGAAAGGTTCAATTCTTTTTCTACTCGGATAGACGCCCGTATTGACTCTCTGGTTGAATCACATGAGCGGCAAGATTGGGAAATCACCAACTCTCTTAGTCATCTCAACATGTCCGTCGAAGCCTTTTTGGACTTCTCGGATCCTTACCACAATCCAGATGTTGCATACCGAGGGAGAGGACGAGGACGGGGTCGTGGTTATTAGATTCCTAGTTGCATATTTCATATTTGCTTATATGTTTTCGTCTGTGTACTTTTCATTTTTTTTGTATTATGTGTGCCTGAACTTTCATTACATGTTTTCGCCATTATCTATTAATTCAAGATATTTTTGTTCATTATCATGCTTGTGTGTGAAGTTTGGTAATTAACTATCACCTATTGTATGTTCTCTGTTAATTGATGCGTCTTTCTTCTCTTTTTGATGGTGTCAAAGGGGGAGAAGACAATGTAGCAAGCAAACACCAAAGCCAAGTCAGGATATTAACAATTCAGGATATTAACAACATTTGATGGTTGTTTGTTCTACAGCCTTATAGTGCAAAAGAAAGGGGGAGCTTGTGTATACTTGTGTGTATACATTGCATATTTGGTGTTTTAGTTGTATACAGGTTGTCATCATCAAAAAGGGGGAGATTGTGGAGGCAAATCGCCACATATCACACAAGTCTGCAAGACATTGGTTAATGCAGGTTTCGATGATGACAAATTCCCCGGCTAGACTGGAAAGCATGAATTCCAGATCCACTAAACCAGATGCAAGGTATCACCCACCATATCCTTTTTTCGCTTGTCTTAAAACTTCTGAAATGAATATACTTTGTGTTGACAAAATGCAATCATGACTAAAGGCATGAAAAACTTCAAACTAATGAATTTTTGCAGGCTTGCAGGACATGGGTCGACCATAGGGTCGACGTATTCATCAAAAAGGTCCAAATCAGTCAGCGCACAAAGCATGCGTTGACCATAGGGTCAGCGCATGAAGGAATAACATTCCAGCGGGTCAACGCGTAAGGGCATGGGTCAACCATAGGGTTGGCGCACAAAGGAAATGGATTTCAACGGGTCAGCGCATGCTGACTGTATGGTCGACGCACACTGATGAAATTTCCAGAAATCCAAAACAGCACAGGCCATGGGTCGACGCACAGACCTGTTATGGTCGACCGCTCGCGCGGAAAATCTGTGTTAAAATACTTCCCTCTCATATTTGAAATACTGTTATGTCCTGAATTATGTTGGCACTATATATACTTGCTTAAACACTTGTGTCTACTAACATTTGATATTCTTTTGATTCATGTGTTCAAAAACAAGAAAGAGTGAAATAGGTGTCCAAGATTCATCATCTTCATCTTCAACATCTCACAACATTTCAATTACACACAATCATTTTTGAAATGCATTTGTGAGAGATTCAAGGTGATAAGGTTCGAGGCTTAGATTGGAGAATCAAGCTCGGGTTGAAGATTGTGACAGGTTCTTTCTTGAATAAAACCATTGGGGTTTTACCCTCCAAGATCGGTTCAAATTTTGGGGGTTTTTGGACGAGATTCTTCATGAACGGTCAATCGAGCGAAGGTGATTGTGAAGAGGTGGTCTTCACAAGTCTAGTAGCGGATTCGGTGATTTTGAAGGGAAGATCTCGGGTTCGATTTGGTGTTGTTGAGATCAGCCGGAGCCAAAGGTTTGAACAACAACGTGTTATTCAATAAGGTGGTTGGATTCGGAGGTCCATCAACACAAATCGAAGAACTTGATTCAGCTTGAATCAAGGGGCAAGGAGTGAAGGCAACTTTCAACACATTGAGATTTCTGTTGTATATTTGCTGCTCAATCCTTGTATAAACTGTTCGTTCAAACAGGTGATATCTATAAAATATATCTCAATTCTAGTTTTAGAATTGAGGGCAGACGTACCCCGAAGCGAGGACGACGGGGGAACTGCCTCACCAAATTACTTGTCTTCTCTATTTTCAGCATTTACGTTACAGCTCAAATAAGTAATTTTTGTGTAAGCTCTATTGTCAAAATTGTGATATCAATTGAGTAAGAGGTTAAAACTTTGTTTTTAACTCTAAAGTACAACAATACATTGTACTAGGCTGGTTGAAATCACTTACTCAACATAAATATCACTTGGAGTGTTTTTGCACACCAAGTGTTTGACATATTGCTTGAACCAAAATTATCTTACTTGTGTATCTAGTTTTGGTTTGATTCTGAATCATTGGAACTAGGAATCCATACAACTAAAGTAAATAATTGATAAGTGTAGTTTGTGTTGTGATTCTATTTTTCTGAATTGTCATTAATCCATAGGCTTACGTATATCCTGTTTTCCAATAACCGTTCGTTTTAGACTATATTTTTCCTCGGCCGCTTCCGCACTTAAAACATTTTTAAAACCAATTTTAAATTGGTAGCGCCGACTCAAATTTTAATTGGGGATCTATTCAACCCCCCCCCTTCTAAATCTGTGCCATAGTCTAACAGACCGGCTCAACCCGAAGTTGAGAAGAACACATCTGACCTCAGCGTCAAGCATCTGTTCAACAAACAGACATCGAACCCGAAGGGCGGCTCATCCCGAAGTTGATAAGAACATTAGACCTCACCATCAGGCATCTGTTAAACAAACATGTATCGAACCCGAAGGCCGGCTCAACAGAAAGTTTGGAGGAACATCTGACCTCGTCGTTACGCATCTGTTAAACAAACAAGCATCGAACCCGAAGGCCATCTCAATCCTTAATTAGGAAGAACATCTGACCTTGCTGTCAAACAACTGTTTATTAAACAGGCATCGAACCCGAACGCCGACTCAACTTAAAGTTGAGAGGAACATATGACCTACCCATCAGGCATTAGTTAAACAAACAGACATCGAAACCGAAGGCCGGCACAACACGAAGTTGAGAAGAACATCTGACCTCGCTGTCAGGCATCTGTTAAACAAACAGACATCCAATTAGATGGCCGGCTCAACCCTAAGTTGAGAAGAACATCTGACCTCACTGTCAAGAATCTGTTAAACAAACAGGCATCAAACCCGAAGGTCGGCTCAACACGAAGTTGAGAGGAACATCTGACCTCACCGTTAGGCATCTGTTAAACAAACATGTATTGAACCCGAAGGTCGACTCAACATGAAGTTGAGAGGAACATTTGACTTCACTGTCAAGCATCTGTTAAACAAACAGGCATCAAATCCGAAGACTGGCTCAACCCGAAGTTGAGAAGAACATCTGACCTCATCGTCAGGAATCTGTTCAACAAAAAGGCATCGAACCCGAAAGGCGGCTCAACCCGAATATGATAAGAACATTTGACCTCGTCATCAGGCATCTGTTAAACAAACAGGCATCGAACCCGAAGGCCGGCTCAACACGAAGTTGAGAGGAACATCTGACCTCGTCGTCAGGCATCTGTTAAACAAACAAGCATCAAACTCGAAGGTCGGCTCAACATGAAGTTGAGAGGAACATTTGAGTTCACTGTCAAGCATCTGTAAATTAACAGGCATCAAATCCAAAGACCGGCTCAACCCGAAGTTGAGAAGAATACATCTGACCTCACCGTCAGACATCTGTTCAAAAACAGACATCGAACCAGAAGGGCGGCTCATCCCGAAGTTGATAAGAACATTAGACCTCGCCGTCAGGCATCTGCTAAACAAACATGCATCGAACCCGAAGGCCGGCTCAACACGAACATGAGAGGAACATCTGACCTCGTCGTTACGCATCTGTTAAACAAACAGGCATCGAACCCGAAGGCTGGCTCAACTTGAAGTTGAGAGGAACATCTGACCTACCAATCAGGCATTAATTAAACAAACAGACATCGAACCCGAAGGCCGGCATAACACGAAGTTGAGAAGAACATCTGACATCACTGTCAGGCATCTGTTAAATAAACAGGCATCCAATTTGATGATCGGCTCAACCCGAAGTTGAGAAGAACATCTGACCTTGCCATCAAGCATCTGTTAAACAAACAGGTATCAAACCCGAAGGCCGGCTCAACACGAAGTTGAGAGGAACATCTGACCTCGCCGTCAAGCATCTGTTAAACAAACAAGTATCAAACCCGAAGGTCGGCTCAACATGAAGTTGAGAGGAACATTTGACTTCACTGTCAAGCATCTGTTAAACAAACAGGCATCAAATCTGAAGACCAGCTCAACTCGAAGTTGAGAAGAACATCTGACCTCATCGTCAGGCATCTGTTCAACAAACAGGCATCGAACCCGAAGCGAGGCTCAACCCGAATATGATAAGAACATTTGACCTCGCCGTCAGGCATCTGTTAAACGAATAGGAATCCAAACCGAAGGTCGGCTCAACATGAAGTTGAGAGGAACATTTGAATTCACTGTCAAGCATCTATTAAACAAACAGGCATCAAATCCGAAGACCGGCTCAACCCAAAGGTTAGAAGAACACATCTGACCTCACCGTCAGGCATCTGTTCAACAAACAGACATCAAACCCGAAGGGCGGCTCATCCCGAAGTTGATAAGAACATTAGACCTCGCCGCCACGCATCTGTTAAACAAACATGCATTGAACCCGAAGGCCGGCTCAACACGAAGTTGAGAGGAACATCTGACGTCATCGTCACGCATCTGTTAAACAAACCGGTATCGAACCCGAAGGCCATCTCAATCCTTAATTAAGAAGAACATCTGACATCACCGTCAAACATCTGTTAAACAAACAGGCATCGAACCCGAAGGCCGGCTCAACTTGAAGTTGAGAGGAACATCTGACCTCCCCATCAGGCATTAGTTAAGCAAACAGGCATCAAACCCGAAGGCCGGTTCAATTCAAAGTTGAGAACAACATCTGACTTCGCTGTCAGGCATCTGTTAAACAAAAAGGCATCGGATTTGATGGCCGACTCAACCCGAAGTTAAGAAGAACATCCGACCTTGCTGTCAGGCATTACTTAAACAAACAGGAATCGAACCCGAAGGCCGGCTCAACCTGAAGTTGAGAAGAACATCTTACCTAGCCGCCATGCATCTGTTGAAGAAACAGGCATCGAACCTAAAGGCCGGCTCAACCCGAAGTTGAGAAGAACATCTGACCTTGCTGTCAGACATCTACTAAACAAAAAGGTGTGGAACCCAAAGGCCATCTCAACCCGAAGTTGAGAAGAACATATGACCTTGACGTTTGGCATTTGTTGAACAAACAAGCATCAAACTCGAAGGTCAGCTCAACACGAAGTTGAGAGGAACATCTGACCTCGACGTCAGGTGTTGCACCCCAAAAGTTTCCCAACTTTTCTTTACCTAGCTTGTGTTTCATTTCATTCACATTAGCATTATCATTTGCATTTCGTTAACATGTATGCAAGAGATCAAGAGGTATGATCACCATTAAAGGGATACACAAGACTGTGAGGCTAGCTAAGAAGGATATTCAGATGTTCAAGGGTTGATATCATTGTCAGAGAAGTTAAAAGATCCTCAAAAAGAGTGATTGAAGCCAAGTGTGTAGGTCTCCTAACTTGAGAATTGTGGGAAGTCATCAGATGATTTTGAAGCCATGAAGTTAGACTTGAGGTCTTGAGAGAGCTCATGAGAAGTGTTGAAGATCACTTTGAGGCCTAGACAGGTCATTATGCAAGATTAAGAAGCCTCAGCCATGAGTGGTGCAGCTAGGGTTTGACTGGGTCAACCCTAAATCAACTGAGGATTTGAAGGAAGGTTGAGACCTAATCCAAGAGCCATGTGATCATGGATTGATACATTGATATGTTCTAAGAATGATTTCAAGGTTAACTCATCATGATTGAAGAGTTTGAGAAATTTCAAGCTAGGGTTTCTAAGACTTGACAGTGTAATATCCCCTAGTTTGACCCTTATCTTCAAGGCAATTTAGCTCAAGATATGATTGTCATCTCATCTTGACCCCAACATGATTGTTGTAGAGCATGAGCTTAGCTTTAATTTGAGTACTAGAAGTCCTTGATACGGTTTATAGAACTCAAGTTATGAGCCAGTCAAGTTACAAGTCATCTGAGGTATGTGAATTTGGAGATTGAAACTTACCCAACTTGCATGAAACTTTTGCCCAAGAAGGATGATTCCTATGAACTTTTGGTCAACATGAATGTTGTTTCTTATTCTCTTAGATTTCTAGAAAGTACTAGAAGTCCTTGATAGGATTTGTAGAACTCAAGTTATGGCTTTGACAAGTCAAGGGTATTTTGGGAAGTTGTGATTATGGGTCATTTTTGGTTATAGGTCATTTTCACCAACTTAATTACCTCAAATGAAATTTTGTTCAACTTGAAAGTTGCTAAAAAGGGGGTTTTAACCTTGACCATGTATCAAGGAGACATTGAAATGGCTCAAGGAGAGACTTGGTTTAAGAAGTTGTGAAAAAGGAAGGATTAAAATGGATTAAATGACCAAAAATTCAAATAAATTATTTTGTGTGCAAATGGAGCAAAGTAATATCATTTTTTGAATGGAAAAAGCATTTTAGAAACTTTGGCAATATTAGAATTTTGATTTGAGTCCAATATCATGCCCTTTTTCTTTGTTTCTTCAGAATGAAGTAACATAGCATACACAAGCCATTGGATGAAAACAAGGAGAGAAACATCACCATTCATGTTCAATATCTCATGAGAAGTTGAATGCAAGCTTGCTAAGGCCAAAACAGAGTGGGAATCGTGACTAGTGTATGTGAGATTTTGGAGAGAATTTGAAAATCCAATTTCTCATTCTGAAGCTTTGAGAAAGTTCTAAATGATTCTAATGAGTTCTATATAAGTTGGTAAGTGTGTTCAACCATTTTTTTTGGAAGGATTTGAAGCTGGTAGTACAGAGAGCCATTGAAAATTCAGAGCTGCAAGTTGAAATCGAATTCTGAGTTTCAGGCCAAATCAAGGGAAATTGAAGATTGCATTAGCTTTGGAAGGAGTTTTGGAGTGTATCTGCATCATCTTGGAGGCTGAAGTGATCAAGAACCCCTTCTGTTACACCTTTGAACACAGGTTAGTACATTTCGTTTTTATGCATAATCTAGGAGGAGATAGATAGAAATCTATAGGTGGTTAGGATCTGGATGATGTATAGATGGATTTGAGCTGATCAATTTGGGGATTAGAGACAAGTTAGGATGCAGATCATTTTCTGTTGAAGCTGAATTCTTGCAATTCTTGGATTGATAATCAAGATTAGATAGGGGAAATTGATCACCATGAGATGAGGATCATTTCTGTGCATTTAATTGAAGTTCTGAGGAGATTCAAGATTTTGACAAGTTTTGGAATAGCTATCGGGTTTGAAAATCCATGGAGATTTAGACGATTCTAAGGTTGGATTCATGATCAGCATGAAAAATGGAGTGAGATGATGTATCATTTTGTAATTTTTGATGACCTGTATATTGGACCTCACCGGAGAAGACGGTGGCACCACTGCTCAGGCCACCGTCTTTAAATTCCCTCCATCTGAACATTTGAATGAAGAAGATGAGTTGTGAGCGTTGGATCATCATGAAGACTTGACCAAGTAAACCAAGCAGGCGGCCACGATTGAGTTTGAAAGGGCTGACTATTGACTGAAGCCAATACGCACCGTTGCACTTAACTGAAGCAAATGGGCCTAGCGCTTGGATTGATATCCACACCCCCCATCTGTCCCAACCCAGGATTTGAACTGACTTGAATTGCTATTTGCTACGAAACTTTTATTAATTCTTTTGTTTTTCTTTTAATTTCATCATTTCATGCTAGTTTGACAATAATTCATAAAAAATAGAAAAATAGGTCAATTAATTTCAGATTTTTTCCCCCTGATTCATGATTGGATCTAGAATTTTATTGAATAAAAATATTAGGAAAATCATGCATTTTCAATTTTTGTGCATTTTTTACATTTTATTTGATAATAAAATTGCCATGGTTGACACCTCTATTTGATGATTTTAGTGTGATCACTTGGTGATGAGTTTTGGCTTGATTTTTTGTGTGTGATTAGCTTAGACATGTATGCTCCCATTGTATGTTTCTCACATTTTTGTGATGAAATTGGGTGTTGTTTTTAGGTTGAAACTTTAGGTGCTCCCTTTTAGGGTTTAAGCTTAATACCTTATAGTGTAGAATTTATTTCTAGGTCTTATTTGAGGATTTGATCTCTGAAATTAACATGGTAGAGTCATGATTGACATAGGTTCCCATAGTTATTTTTGTAGGATTTCATAATTGATTTTAGTATTTTAGTTAGAATTAACTTTAATACTAGGTTTTAGGTGATCCTAACTTGTTAATTCAACTAGAATGATTTCATTGGTTCCCTTAGAATAGGGTGTTGCTTCTCTTGCTCTTGGATGATGATGAAGACTTGTGTGGGCTGCTGTGGAATGCATGGTGCAGCTTGGACTTGAAGATTTCTCTCCTTTTGGTGTAGTTTGTTTAGGGTTAAGGATTAGGGTTTTTAGGGAGATCCTTTAGAATAGACTTTCTTCCTTCATGAAACATGGAAGGTGTTGACCACTTCCATTCCTCCCTATTATGTAAGGTCCCATTGAGAAGGCCCCATCCCTCCTTTGGTAGAATGTGTGGCTCCTCACAAGTTGGTAGAACCTTTGAGGGTTCCTTTCTTTGATGGTGGAGTGCTTAGAGGTGACCTTTGGTCTTCACTTTGCTTCTCCCTATTGTCATACCCTAAATTTGTCCTACCCTTTTGTAAATATTTTCGCTCTTATCGTTCCATGCCATTTTGACACGTGTCTGCTCGCAATTGGTTGATTTTTTTTAGAACTTTATCTTTTTAACCAATTAAAGTGCACCCCGTGGCTTATTACTTTTTTTATAAATATTATTCTTTCTTAATTTTCTTAAACTTTTCCTTTTTTTAATTTTTTGTTAATAATTATTTTTTTTCGTTTATAAGTTTTATGTTTATTTTTATATACATTTGTTAATATCTATTTAATTATATTAGGTCAAAGTTTATTAAAGTTATATTTATTTTGTATTGTAATTAGCTCTAATGTTCATAAAGTAATGAAAAGAAATTAATTAAGAAAAGAGAAAGAAATAGATTTTGAAGGCCTGTGTCTCGGCCCAATTCATTGGCAGTACATTGAGAGAAAAGGGGACACGCGGAAGGAGTAGGAAGAGAGAGGGAAGACAAATTGAGATATAAAAAGGGAGGTAATTTCATTGTGGAGAGAACCCTAAATGACTGTTCATCCTTGCTTCTTTCAGCAAAAGCGACCGCCGCCCAAATCCCCAAACCCTAACGGTTGATTACTCACCGTCTTCTTCATCCCTTAAGTCGCTCCTCTTCACGAAAACCTTCCACCATCATCTCTTCCCTCAAATCTTTTTCGCCGCCAACCCTAACCCTTCCGTCTCATCATCGTCGAAGCCAACAAACCACCGCAAAACCTTAACATTTCGCCAAACACATACGATTCGCAACCGTGAGGCCAACCATATTTTCCTTTTGATTTCAGAACAACACCGAGAAATTGCTTTTGTTGCGGAAATCGGAAAATGTACAAGCTATTTCATTTCCAGCTCAATGACGACAAAGGTGTATCAGCGAGTTCCTAGTTTTCAGCTCAACAACAATAATAGCGTGGCGGCGAGGTTCACGGTTTCAGCTCAATAATCACGCAACAACTATTCAATCTTTTGTCGGTTGGTTTTGTTTCTAATCATGTTTTTTGATTCGATTTTGACTCCTTTTTTTGATGTTGTTTATACTCTGGTCTTTTAGATTTCATGAGATGTTTAATTTGAATACAAATGGGTTGAGTTCTAGTACTGTCAATTTGGTGACCAACTCTTAAGTATGTGTGTTACTGTTTGATTGTGATGCCATTGGAAAGAGTATGTTGAGATGCTGTTGTTTGAGTATACTGTTATCAAGTTTATTTTGATAGGCCGCTGTTGTTGTTAGATTGGCATAACTGGATCCTTTGCCGGATTTGTATTATGTGTTGTTATGTTTGAGTTTAATTTAGATTTTATTTTTTAAACTGTTATTGTTTCTGGTGGTTTAAATGTCATGAAAGGCTTCTTGATTTAAGCATATGTAGAATAATAGTGATTGTGTTCATTGTTACATCATGAACGGGTTATACCGTGAAAAAACTGTTGTGCTTGTTTTTTTTCTATGCTGGTTGGCTTCAAGTAGGATTATGTTAACTTGGTTTCTGTTCAAACCATAATCATGTCTGAGCTGTGGTTGTTGCGATTACTCCTATATTTTCTTGATGTGTTTGCTGCAATTTATTTGCCTTAATCTAACAACTATCCAGTTTAAGACTCTGTTTATATATGTGCTGCATCTTCAAATTATCAGGGGTTGATGGTGACTATGTTCCTGTCATAAAAATTACTGGTGTAATTCTAGTTTAGGTTTGATTTATTGATCCATGCTGGAGGTGTTTGTATATAATATATATATGTGTAGGTTGCAGCAATTGGTACATATATGAAAGGAAAATTTAAATCAGTATGCTTTGTTTACAATTGTTGGTTTGGAGTTCCCAACATTACCCATTAACTTGTAAAAGTGAAATAGTTTATGCAGCCTCATGAATTCGAATACAGTTTTCTTTCTGCTGGATCTAGTTTGTTTTGTGAAGGGTGCATTGTATGGCCGAGGCCACTTCGAGGTTGTTTGAATTCTCTTGTCCTGTTAGTTTGCTGCTGTGAAATGTGTTCGCAGGGTTGTTGCTGGCATGATTGTGTTCCTGTCATGGGAAGCACACTGGTTACAGCACTTGGAAGAAATAATACTTGGATCCCGCAGTAGAAAGTCGAGTAAACGCGACATGGCTTTGTAGAACAACACCATTGGCAACAGGAGGAAAGGTATCGATTACGCTGCTGCAGGCTCGAGGTGTCATTGTTTTAGCTCATGACAAGCTCCGTATCCAAAAGTCGGCGTCGGTAAATATGAGTATCTTTTGGTCCCATAATACTTCGCTTTCGTTTAGGTTTGATTAGCATTCAATGTATTTAAGATTTTATTTTTAAGGCATTTTATGGTTGTGCTTGTGTTGCTTAAGGAAAACTTTGCCGAATATCCGACGTGACGTCGTTAATATTCTGGCTCTTTTATCAAAGATCATTGTTCTGTTAATTTCAATTTTGGTTGAGCTTTTTTTAATAAATTTCAAGATCTGAGTTTACCTAAATTATAGCTTGTTGTTAACAAAGTAAATCTTCCGTTCAATCTCAGTATGTTTCTGAAAAATGTATAATATTTCTTTGTAGAATTTGTTTTTGAAGAATTTATGTGATATTACTGGGATTGATGTTATGAATAGTTTTTTAAATATATGTGGAATGAAGTTTGCTTTGTTTTTCTCTACTGCTAATGACTAGTTTGGATTTGCTTGTAAGTTGACATTGTGGATGACCCAGTTACCTGCTAGTTTGTTTTATTTATCCAATGCAATGCACAGTGAGTACTTGATTTTGAATATATTTGAGTACCGCCGCGGTTGAGTCTTGTTTTAAGGAATTGAATGCGGTTCATTTAGGCTTCCAAGGCTAGTGTGGTTGTGGTAGTTCCTACCTTTATGCTGCAATTTCCTTTTGATGAAAATTTCATTAAAAAAGATCTATTGTTTATTTTTCCGAATTTATTTCATCTTTAAAGTTCAATGTTGTTTTTAAATAATAATAATATTTTTTATGTATGTAGCATATAATTCATGGATCGTCTTCAAAAGTATTTTCGAAATATATTTAATTATTCTTGTAAAATTATCAATTCAACTTATAGTTATTCAAATTACTTTTAAAAAAAGGGGGGGGGGTCAATTTCGAAATTTAAACTCTTGAAGTCTAGCACTTCTCGAGTTTCCGAATAAACATTATTAAGGTGTACACCTTAAATAATGTATTGTTCTTTTTATTTATTAAGAAATTCAACTTTTATTTTTGTACTAAGTAAGTAACATATTTTAAACAATTCATTAAATTACACTTTAGTTTTTTTTCAAATTTACTTTTAGGTTTTGATTAATTTATTTTATTTAAATCAATCCTTTTTAACTTACAATTTATTTTTTAACTTATTTCTGAAATATGTTTAAGTTTCTTTAAGTCCTGTTTCAATATGTTTTTAATGCCAAATTATTTTTCGATCAAGTCATAAAAATTAAATTCTTGAAATCAAGCATTTCTTGGATTTTTGGATGATCATTAGCGAGGTGTACACCTTAAATAATGTATTATTCAACTTTTCGTTTTAATACACTATTTTGAACAAAGGAATATTATAGGAATCAAGCATTCTGTGTGATATTTCTATCGTTCATTCAAATATTCTTCAAATGAAAAAGGTGTCGTCGAGATCCAGCATTTCGATAATACCCCAATTAATTGGTTGTGAGGCCTACGTCTCATTTATTAAATAATTGTCATTTCTCTCATTTTCAAATCCAATCTCATGTCCTCACATCTCGTACCTCAAATTATTTTCATACCTCATTTCACCTCAAATCTTTTTCAAACATTATCTCGATCAAACTTCGAAAGAAGGAGGTTCTTGGAGTCTAACATTCCTTGAATTTTCGAGTGAATGATTCTCGAGGCACGCCCTTTGAGTTATTATTCATTCAATCTTTCGACCTTTTTAAATATCCTTTTCGATTCACACTTCGAAAGAAGGAGGTTCTTGGAGTCTAGCATTCCTTGAATTTTCGAGTGAATAGCTCTCGAGGCACGCCCTTTGGGTGGTTATTCACTCAACCTTTCGACTTTTTCAAACTCAAACATCTTCCAACGTTCTCCTAAGTCGAGTGCTCGTACGCATTCGCAACCCACATTTCGCACACATTCACAACCTCTCGTGGTTTCGATATTGGAGGCACCCTTAGGGACCAATATCGTTTTCTCACAACCTTAACCCTTGACACGTCGTCAAGCCGGTTCCATCTTCAATCAAATCTTCGACACGTCGTCGAACCAGTTCAAAACAACTTCCTTTGGGCCTCGCATGCCACTCTTCGATTCGATCCTTTCACAAACTCTTTTTAAAAAACTTACGAAAGAGAGGTATTCTTAGAATCGAGCATTCTTTGAATATTTGAATGAGTAACTCTTGGGCTCGCCCCCGAGTTGTTATTAGTTCATTCTTTCGATTTCAAAATATCCAACTCTTTATCTTCAACCTATTCAGTCAATTTCCGAAAGAACTGAGTTCTTGGAATCTCACATTCCTTGAATTCTTGAGTGACAAGCTCTTAAGGCATGCCCTTGGGTTGCTTGTCAGTCACTCTTTCATTTCGATTTCAAAACTTCCCACCTGTTCAACCTCATCTTTTCGTGGTTGTTACCACGAACTACGGACGCTATGATTCTTTATTCATTCTTGAATATAAGATACGTAGGCACAAGATTGCGATGATCTTGGCGAGCACACTTCTATCCATCTTCCGTTTTCCCCCATCCCTTCCCGTAGTCGAACTACGACGCTCTGATTTCTCATTCTCGTCCGAATGAGCATACGTAGGCACAAGGGCCCCAATCCTTGGCGAGCACCCTATCTTCTAACCACCCACCTCTCCTTAGCGTCTTTAACCTTTTACCCTATCAATTCTACCTTTATCAACGAGAAGAAAACAAGTAAACCTAAACAACACTCCCCACAATTACCTTAAAAGGTTCCCGTCGAGTACGACGGACGTGAGGGGTGCTAATACCTTCCCCTCACGTAACCGACTCCCGAACCCGGAACTTGGTTGCGACAGCCCTGTTCCTATCCTTTCGTTTAAGAGGTTTTCTCGATATTTTCCTCTCCCGTTTATTCGGGAAAAATAATGTTCGGTGGCGACTCTGTCGAACCGCATTTCCGCGCCTTTCGCGCGAGGGTCGTATGTTCGAAATGATTTTTTCGAGGTGCGACAGGTGGCGACTCTGCTGGGGACATTTTTGCTCCATGCAAAGAGAGAGTCGAGCCTATCTTTTGGTTTGTGAGGAGTGTTTATTTTTATTTGTTTTCTTTTTATTCGTTCTCTTGTGGTTTTTATTTGTGCTTGTTATCTGGGCCTGTTGGTTTTTGGGATGGCATCATGAGTAAAGCTCTACACCCGAGCTTTGGTAAAAGCAGAGAGAACACATAGTTTAGAATTGGTAGTCGAGTAGTGTTAGTCTCCGAGGACTTGCTCCTTGTGGGCCTAGCATGAAAGCTCCTCCAGAGGAGACCTATTCGTAGATCTCGTTGTAACGCAGCTAGCCTGTTGCACGACTTGATTAATGAAGGGTCCGTGATTCTGGGAACCTTTTGTTAGCACCAGTTCCGATATTGGTGGTCGTGTAGTGTTAGTCTCCAAGGACTCGCTCCTTGTGCGCCTAGCATGAGGACCCCGCTCAGGAGAGACCTTATCGTCATTATCGTCGTAATGCAGCCAGCCTGTTGCGTGACGCTGATACGACTAGTGTCCGTGATCCTGGGAACCAAACATAGAAACCATCCCGTGAGAGGGTTTATGGGTAGAATGTTTAGACCTTCCCGTATAGGTTGTACCTGTCACTTTTCTTTGAGCAGGAATTATGGTTACTTATCTGTTACAGTTACCAGCTTCAGGAGTTGTTTGATTGTGATCTTGGGATCCTGGATCTTGTATCTTGCATTGCATCTTGCATGTCATTCGCATTGCATTTCATATGTTGTGCATTTTGCATTTCCAGTCCTCCAACAGAATCTTATGTCTCCGTTCCTTCTTCTCCAGTAAATCAAGCTGATTCCTCGACACCAGTACGCAACTAGAGCCAATACCAGACGAATGATGGAGCAGATTCAACAGGAGCAAGTCGCCTTCAGGGAAGAGTTGGATTCCATGAAAGGAAAGATTGGCCAGATCCTCGAAGCCATCCTCGCAGCCAGGAGAGAGGAAGAACAGTGTGAAGCCGCCGCTGTCGTCAACAACAATGGACAAGGGTCTACTGCCATCCCTTTGGTTCCAATTCCAAGTTCTCATGGGATGCCGCTGAACTTCAACAACGCAGTCGAGGGAAACACTTCTCAGCCAATCCCAGCACCTGGAGTTACCGTTGGAGTTATCCCGCACGCCCAGCCAGCTGCTGTGCAAATCCCGGTTCCTCATGTCGAAGATACTCTGATGGATCAGTATGACGATGTTCAGAACTATCATGCTGCTATCCCCATTGCCAGTCCTGTTGCTGCTCAGGATTCAGAAGCCATGAAGATGTGCCGAGATCTAGCCGAGAAACTCCGCGCCATGGAGGGGCATAACTCAAATTCTTTCAGTGCTCTGGAATTGTGCTTGGTGCCTGATGTTGTCATTCCTCCAAAGTTCAAGGTGCCCGAATTTTCGAAGTACAAAGGTCTCAGTTGCCCAAACATCCATCTGAAGATGTATTGTCGCAAGATGGCTGCCTATGCCAGAGACGAGAAGCTCATGATCCATTGCTTCCAGGACAGCTTGTCTGGGGCATCACTCGAATGGTATATGCAACTGGAGCGCAATAGTGTGCGCACTTGGGCCGAGCTAGCTGATGCGTTTGTCAAGCAGTACAAGTACAACACCGATCTTTCTCCGAACCGTACTCAACTTCAGAGTATGACTCAGAAGGACAACGAATCCTTCAAGGAGTACGCGCAACGTTGGAGAGAGCTAGCCGCAAGGGTGCATCCACCTCTTGTTGACCGAGAATTGATTGACATCTTCATGGGCACTTTGCAAGGCCAGTACTACGAAAAGCTGATCGGTAGCATCTCCGCTGGATTCTCTGACTTGGTGATCATCGGTGAGAGAATTGAAGAAGGGCTGAAGAGTGGGAAGATCCCAGGAGGTTCTAACAGCCAGGCTAATGCCAAGAGGCCTTTTAATGGATACAAGAAGAAGGAGGGCGAAACAAATGCCATCTTTGTGCAGAAAGGGCAAGCTTCTCAACAAGCTCCCGCTCCTATGCCTTATCAAGTTCCCTACTATCAGTATCCATATGTTGCTGCTGCGCAATATGCTCCAATGCCTTATCAGCCAGCTGTTCAAGCAGCGCAAGCTCAGATGCCACGGCAACAGGCTCCTCAGCAACAAGCCTACAACCAGCAAGGATATCAGTATCCTCCTCAGCAACAGCAGATGCAAGCTACTCAGCAACGACAAGGTGCTCGCCCACAGCGTCCGCAGAGAACATGGAGGCCAGATAGAGTCTTTGATCGTCTACCAATGCCATATGCCAAAATCTTTGCTCAGTTGATGGAGAAGAAGGCTGTTGTTCTGAGAGACTTAGCTCCTCCAACCATCCTGCCTGCCGATTACGATGCAAATGCTCATTGCGAGTTTCATAAGGGCGCTCCAGGTCACACCATTGAGGACTGCAGGGCTTTCAAGCATATAATTCAAGACATGATCGATAGGGATGCTATCAACTTCAATGGGAAGTCTCCAAACATCATCAACAATCCGATGCCACCAGTTAACTAGCGCCAACATCAAATCAATTCCAGTCAAGTTCATTCCCCGAAGAAGGCAGTCGTGTTGCCATTTCATTATTCGCAGCTTCTTATGTTTTGTCTTTGTTTATTTAAGTATTGTATGCTCTGAACAATTGCCATTCGTATTTGGTTTCCATTAATGTATTGTTTATGCATGTTTTGATCTAGTTATGTCGTGTTCACTCTTTTTACTTATCACCGACACATTTATTCGCTCCACTCTATTCACTGTTGTTTAGCATGATTTGAGGGAGGATGATGAAAACGAGATACCCATAATTGCAAACGGTATGCTTTCAGATAGAATCTCGTCAATGATGTACAGGCATTGCTTCAATTCCCCAAAACACCGGAGTTATAAGGAGTTAATCCCTAGTAAACCATTTCGGGCCTAGAAGTAGCAGTTTCCTTCGGATATTCAAACCTTACACTTAACCTGGGGCAGGGTAGTGTTCAGTTAATTCAATCCCGTGTTCGAATCAATATCTAAAAGACGGTTGTCCATCAAAAACCCATGCTATGGCAGTCCCAACAAAATCAAAAAAATCAAAAGCCTGCTAAGTCAGACACCTTAGAGGGGACTTAGGCAAAATCAAGGCAATCCCGATGGATCTGACAAACGAAGTCAATCCATGCAAAAGTTAGGGATCAAGACAAAAGTAAAAGAGGACCCCGAAACCCTCAACAAAAACAAAAAAAAAGATTCAGTGGCCACCCAAATCAAAGGGGCACTGACATCCATCAAAAAACCAAAATAAGGTGGCTGCCACTTCGAGCAAATCTTGAACCTTCAAGCTTACACCGTCAAGGCAAGTGTAGGATTAACTGAGCGTAGGACTGGAGATCATTAAGAAGAAGGGTGGGTACAAATCATACTTTGAGCCTAATAACCTTTTGTTTCATAACCGTAAACCAGACCACGTTACAACCCTCGAAAGACCTAATTGAGGCGAGGTTTCTTCTGAAAGCATGCTATCGCGAGGTTGCGTAACCTGACTCCTCACGTGATTTCTAATCACCAGCATTGGTGTCATCTCTCTTGATATATCTTTCACACCAATCAAATTAGCACAACATCTGGGCTAGTAGTCCATTTGTCTCACTATCACGACACTTCCAAATAAACAATACTTTTTCAAACTTGCATCGAACTTTGCATTAATTATTACCATTTATGAATGTACAATTTTAACTGCAAAACAGTGCTAGGTATCCAAAGATATTTCAGCAAAGGGCAATCAAGGAAGAGCTTGACTTTCAGTGGCGTACACGTGGCAAGATAATTTCAGAACCCACAGGCTGGGGCAAAGCATTCAACAGCTCGAGCAGGGGCAAGTCATCCGAGTTCAACTTCCATATGTCAGAACTGGTTAATCTGGGGGCAGACCATTACCATGTTCAGACTGGGGCAAGACCAGGTCGTCCTAACCATCAAGCAAAGTTGCAATTCTCTCTGATGCAAATTCACAACCACCAAGTACCCAACCTGAGGCATCCAGAGTATCTTCTCCTGTGTCTTCAGCGAATGACGTGTCGAGGAAGTCAATCCCTCCCACCACCCGAAGCCCAATCCGCATTGGCAACTACCAAAAGTCCACCATGCTGGCGTCTTCACCTGCATTTCCGAATTACCCGTCTGCGTCATGTGCATCATACGCGTTGCATTCGTTATCATAAGCATCTTGCATTATATGCATACTGATCATATCATACTTCCCTAGCTCTTGCATCTCCGCGCGTCAGCATTTGCATTTGCACGTCCACTCATATAGAATATCATTTATCATCCGGCATTTATATATGCAAGTCAAGGTCCAGGATCAATCCCGAGGATTTCCAGGACAATTGCCAGCCAGGGGCATCTTCCGCAAGATGGTGGGTTTGTCCCACGATTTTCAAAAGGTTCAAAGCCATCACCAGCCCAGGCAGGGGCAATCTTCCGCAATTGGGTGTTTCTCCCAAAAATTCAAAGACATTCAAAGCAAGATTCAGCCCAGGCGGGGGCATTCTTTTCAAGACCATGGGCGTCTCCCATGACGTATTTCAACCTCGTGGTTGATCAAGTATGCAAATCAACATTCAGCCCAGCCAGGGGCATACCATTCAAGACCGTGGGCGTTCCCCACGAAGTTGTTCAGCCTTTTGTTGGGCAAATCCAAGAAGTTCAGTGCAAGATCCAACCTGAACAGGGGCATCTTCAGCAAGACCGTGAGCGTCCCTCACGAAGTTGTTCAACCTTTTGTTGAGCAAGACAAGACATCAAGACAAATTCAGCCCAGTCAGGGGCATCCTCTTCAGAATTCATGGGCGTAACCATGAAATCATTTCAGCAAATTATGATTTCCAAGCAAAGACGGTGGGCGTACCCCGTAGACTCATTTCAAATTCAATCTTCCTCTCAGGGGTTCCCCAATGAGTTGTACTCAGCAAGCGTAACCGTTGTCAATTGCCATACTATCATCCTTTTGGTGATAGTCGAACTTCATCAGTTCAACCTAGCCTGCATCCTTTTGATGTTGGTAAACTTCAAATCTGTGTTGTCCTATCATCCTTTTGGTGATAGCGACATGTTCGTGTGAGTTTCGCTCCGTCATCCTTTTGGTGGGGGGTCTATCATGGTCATTAATGATAGATTGTGCGATAGTTTATTTGTGTTTCGCTCCGTCATCCTTTTGGTGGGGGGTCTATCATGGTCATTAATGATAGATTGTGCGATAGTTTATTTGTGTTTCGCTCCGTCATCCTTTTGGTGGGGGGTCTATCATGGTCATTAATGATAGATTGTGCGATAGTTTATTTGTGTTTCGCTCCGTCATCCTTTTGGTGGGGGGTCTATCATGGTCATTAGTGATAGATTGTGCGAATTTTGCTTGTCTCGCTCCGTCATCCTTTTGGTGGGGGGTCTATCATGGTCATTAATGATAGATTGTGCGATATCTGATGTGTGTTTCGCTCCGTCATCCTTTTGGTGGGGGGTCTATCATGGTCATTAATGATAGATTGTGCGATAGTTTATTTGTGTTTCGCTCCGTCATCCTTTTGGTGGGGGGTCTATCATGGTCATTAATGATAGATTGTGCGATAGTTTATTTGTGTTTCGCTCCGTCATCCTTTTGGTGGGGGGTCTATCATGGTCATTCATGATAGATTGTGCGATAGTTTATTTGTGTTTCGCTCCGTCATCCTTTTGGTGGGGGGTCTATCATGGTCATTAATGATAGATTGTGCGATAGTTTATTTGTGTTTCGCTCCGTCATCCTTTTGGTGGGGGGTCTATCATGGTCATTAGTGATAGATTGTGCGAATTTTTGCTTGTTTCGCTCCGTCATCCTTTTGGTGGGGGAGTCTATCATGGTCATTAATGATAGATCGTGCAGTAGTGCTTTGCTTTGCCATCCTTTTGGTGGTAATAGCTGCGTGTGTTTCATCCCATTATCCTTTTGGTGATGACGACTTGTGCCAGTTTGCTCAGAGGTTTACATCATCCAGCATTTTCAATTCTCAAGCATCTCTCTTCCTTTCGGACAAATTCAGGGTCTTTTTATATCTAATAGACTTCTACCTCAGGAATATGAGTGCCAATGCAGTTCATTCTCCTGGGTTTAAGTCGATTAGATAGGGGCATCTGTCATACCCTAAATTTGTCCTACCCTTTTGTAAATATTTTCGCTCTTATCGTTCCATGCCATTTTGACACGTGTCTGCTCGCAATTGGTTGATTTTTTTTAGAACTTTATCTTTTTAACCAATTAAAGTGCACCCCGTGGCTTATTACTTTTTTTATAAATATTATTATTTCTTAATTTTCTTAAACTTTTCCTTTTTTTAATTTTTTGTTAATAATTATTTTTTTTCGTTTATAAGTTTTATGTTTGTTTTTATATACATTTGTTAATATCTATTTAATTATATTAGGTCAAAGTTTATTAAAGTTATATTTATTTTGTATTGTAATTAGCTCTAATGTTCATAAAGTAATGAAAAGAAATTAATTAAGAAAAGAGAAAGAAATAGATTTTGAAGGCCTGTGTCTCGGCCCAATTCATTGGCAGTCCATTGAGAGAAAAGGGGACACGCGGAAGGAGTAGGAAGAGAGAGGGAAGACAAATTGAGATATAAAAAGGGAGGTAATTTCATTGTGGAGAGAACCCTAAATGACTGTTCATCCTTGCTTCTTTCAGCAAAAGCGACCGCCGCCCAAATCCCCAAACCCTAACGGTTGATTACTCACCGTCTTCTTCATCCCTTAAGTCGCTCCTCTTCACGAAAACCTTCCACCATCATCTCTTCCCTCAAATCTTTTTCGCGGCCAACCCTAACCCTTCCGTCTCATCATCGTCGAAGCCAACAAACCACCGCAAAACCTTAACATTTCGCCAAACACATACGATTCGCAACCGTGAGGCCAACCATATTTTCCTTTTGATTTCAGAACAACACCGTGAAATTGCTTTTGTTGCGGAAATCGGAAAATGTACAAGCTATTTCATTTCCAGCTCAATGACGACAAAGGTGTATCAGCGAGTTCCTAGTTTTCAGCTCAACAACAATAATAGCGTGGCGGCGAGGTTCACGGTTTCAGCTCAATAATCACGCAACAACTATTCAATCTTTTGTCGGTTGGTTTTGTTTCTAATCATGTTTTTTGATTCGATTTTGACTCCTTTTTTTGATGTTGTTTATACTCTGGTCTTTTAGATTTCATGAGATGTTTAATTTGAATACAAATGGGTTGAGTTCTAGTACTGTCAATTTGGTGACCAACTCTTAAGTATGTGTGTTACTGTTTGATTGTGATGCCATTGGAAAGAGTATGTTGAGATGCTGTTGTTTGAGTATACTGTTATCAAGTTTATTTTGATAGGCCGCTGTTGTTGTTAGATTGGCATAACTGGATCCTTTGCCGGATTTGTATTATGTGTTGTTATGTTTGAGTTTAATTTAGATTTTATTTTTTAAACTGTTATTGTTTCTGGTGGTTTAAATGTCATGAAAGGCTTCTTGATTTAAGCATATGTAGAATAATAGTGATTGTGTTCATTGTTACATCATGAACGGGTTATACCGTGAAAAAACTGTTGTGCTTGTTTTTTTTCTATGCTGGTTGGCTTCAAGTAGGATTATGTTAACTTGGTTTCTGTTCAAACCATAATCATGTCTGAGCTGTGGTTGTTGCGATTACTCCTATATTTTCTTGATGTGTTTGCTGCAATTTATTTGCCTTAATCTAACAACTATCCAGTTTAAGACTGTTTATATATGTGCTGCATCTTCAAATTATCAGGGGTTGATGGTGACTATGTTCCTGTCATAAAAATTACTGGTGTAATTCTAGTTTAGGTTTGATTTATTGATCCATGCTGGAGGTGTTTGTATATAATATATATATGTGTAGGTTGCAGCAATTGGTACATATATGAAAGGAAAATTTAAATCAGTATGCTTTGTTTACAATTGTTGGTTTGGAGTTCCCAACATTACCCATTAACTTGTAAAAGTGAAATAGTTTATGCAGCCTCATGAATTCGAATACAGTTTTCTTTCTGCTGGATCTAGTTTGTTTTGTGAAGGGTGCATTGTATGGCCGAGGCCACTTCGAGGTTGTTTGAATTCTCTTGTCCTGTTAGTTTGCTGCTGTGAAATGTGTTCGCAGGGTTGTTGCTGGCATGATTGTGTTCCTGTCATGGGAAGCACACTGGTTACAGCACTTGGAAGAAATAATACTTGGATCCCGCAGTAGAAAGTCGAGTAAACGCGACATGGCTTTGTAGAACAACACCATTGGCAACAGGAGGAAAGGTATCGATTACGCTGCTGCAGGCTCGAGGTGTCATTGTTTTAGCTCATGACAAGCTCCGTATCCAAAAGTCGGCGTCGGTAAATATGAGTATCTTTTGGTCCCATAATACTTCGCTTTCGTTTAGGTTTGATTAGCATTCAATGTATTTAAGATTTTATTTTTAAGGCATTTTATGGTTGTGCTTGTGTTGCTTAAGGAAAACTTTGCCGAATATCCGACGTGACGTCGTTAATATTCTGGCTCTTTTATCAAAGATCATTGTTCTGTTAATTTCAATTTTGGTTGAGCTTTTTTTAATAAATTTCAAGATCTGAGTTTACCTAAATTATAGCTTGTTGTTAACAAAGTAAATCTTCCGTTCAATCTCAGTATGTTTCTGAAAAATGTATAATATTTCTTTGTAGAATTTGTTTTTGAAGAATTTATGTGATATTACTGGGATTGATGTTATGAATAGTTTTTTAAATATATGTGGAATGAAGTTTGCTTTGTTTTTCTCTACTGCTAATGACTAGTTTGGATTTGCTTGTAAGTTGACATTATGGATGACCCAGTTACCTGCTAGTTTGTTTTATTTATCCAATGCAATGCACAGTGAGTACTTGATTTTGAATATATTTGAGTACCGCCGCGGTTGAGTCTTGTTTTAAGGAATTGAATGCGGTTCATTTAGGCTTCCAAGGCTAGTGTGGTTGTGGTAGTTCCTACCTTTATGCTGCAATTTCCTTTTGATGAAAATTTCATTAAAAAAGATCTATTGTTTATTTTTCCGAATTTATTTCATCTTTAAAGTTCAATGTTGTTTTTAAATAATAATAATATTTTTTATGTATGTAGCATATAATTCATGGATCGTCTTCAAAAGTATTTTCGAAATATATTTAATTATTCTTGTAAAATTATCAATTCAACTTATAGTTATTCAAATTACTTTTAAAAAAGGGGGGGGGGTCAATTTCGAAATTTAAACTCTTGAAGTCTAGCACTTCTCGAGTTTCCGAATAAACATTATTAAGGTGTACACCTTAAATAATGTATTGTTCTTTTTATTTATTAAGAAATTCAACTTTTATTTTTGTACTAAGTAAGTAACATATTTTAAACAATTCATTAAATTACACTTTAGTTTTTTTTCAAATTTACTTTTAGGTTTTGATTAATTTATTTTATTTAAATCAATCCTTTTTAACTTACAATTTATTTTTTAACTTATTTCTGAAATATGTTTAAGTTTCTTTAAGTCCTGTTTCAATATGTTTTTAATGCCAAATTATTTTTCGATCAAGTCATAAAAATTAAATTCTTGAAATCAAGCATTTCTTGGATTTTTGGATGATCATTAGCGAGGTGTACACCTTAAATAATGTATTATTCAACTTTTCGTTTCAATACACTATTTTGAACAAAGGAATATTATAGGAATCAAGCATTCTGTGTGATATTTCTATCGTTCATTCAAATATTCTTCAAATGAAAAAGGTGTCGTCGAGATCCAGCATTTCGATAATACCCCAATTAATTGGTTGTGAGGCCTACGTCTCATTTATCAAATAATTGTCATTTCTCTCATTTTCAAATCCAATCTCATGTCCTCACATCTCGTACCTCAAATTATTTTCATACCTCATTTCACCTCAAATCTTTTTCAAACATTTTCTCGATCAAACTTCGAAAGAAGGAGGTTCTTGGAGTCTAGCATTCCTTGAATTTTCGAGTGAATGATTCTCGAGGCACGCCCTTTGAGTTAATATTCATTCAATCTTTCGACCTTTTTAAATATCTTTTTCGATTCACACTTCGAAAGAAGGAGGTTCTTGGAGTCTAGCATTCCTTGAATTTTCGAGTGAATAGCTCTCGAGGCACGCCCTTTGGGTGGTTATTCACTCAACCTTTCGACTTTTTCAAACTCAAACATCTTCCAACGTTCTCCTAAGTCGAGTGCTCGTACGCATTCGCAACCCACATTTCGCACACATTCACAACCTCTCGTGGTTTCGATATTGGAGGCACCCTTAGGGACCAATATCGTTTTCTCACAACCTTAACCCTTGACACGTCGTCAAGTCGGTTCCATCTTCAATCAAATCTTCGACACGTCGTCGAACCAGTTCAAAACAACTTCCTTTTGGCCTCGCATGCCACTCTTCGATTCGATCCTTTCACAAACTCTTTTTAAAAAACTTACGAAAGAGAGGTATTCTTAGAATCGAGCATTCTTTGAATATTTGAATGAGTAACTCTTGGGCTCGCCCCCGAGTTGTTATTAGTTCATTCTTTCGATTTCAAAATATCCAACTCTTTATCTTCAACCTATTCAGTCAATTTCCTAAAGAACTGAGTTCTTGGAATCTCGCATTCCTTGAATTCTTGAGTGACAAGCTCTTAAGGCATGCCCTTGGGTTGCTTGTCAGTCACTCTTTCGTTTCGATTTCAAAACTTCCCACCTGTTTAACCTCATCTTTTCGTGGTTGTTACCACGAACTACGGACGCTCTGATTCTTTATTCATTCTTGAATATAAGATACGTAGGCACAAGATTGCGATGATCTTGGCGAGCACACTTCTATCCATCTTCCGTTTTCCCCCATCCCTTCCCGTAGTCGAACTACGACGCTCTGATTTCTCATTCTCGTCCGAATGAGCATACGTAGGCACAAGGGCCCCAATCCTTGGCGAGCACCCTATCTTCTAACCACCCACCTCTCCTTAGCGTCTTTAACCTTTTACCCTACCAATTCTACCTTTATCAACGAGAAGAAAACAAGTAAACCTAAACAACACTCCCCACAATTACCTTAAGAGGTTCCCGTCGAGTACGACGGACGTGAGGGGTGCTAATACCTTCCCCTCACGTAACCGACTCCCGAACCCGGAACTTGGTTGTGACAGCCCTGTTCCTATCCTTTCGTTTAAGAGGTTTTCTCGATATTTTCCTCTCCCGTTTATTCGGGAAAAATAAAGTTCGGTGGCGACTCTGTCGAACCGCATTTCCGCGCCTTTCGCGCGAGGGTCGTATGTTCGAAATGATTTTTTCGAGGTGCGACACCTATCCCCACCTTACTCTTGTTAGATGAATCTTTCTCCCTTGATAGAGGATGGAGTTCCTTGCTAGAAGATTGAAGATGCTAGAGGTCTCACTTCCCTTTGTTTGAAGACTGCCACTGGAGCTGAAGCTTGAAGGAGAAGAACAAGTTGATACTTGTGTTTGATGCCCTGAAAGCTTGAAGAAGCAAGTTGATATTTGCTATTGAAGATGAAAGCCTTGAAGAACAGTTACAGACCGAGGACTGAACTGCTGTCAGAGGATTGCTTTGCTGTGAAGTTGTGGAAGTTGTTAATCTGCTTTCTTTCCTGTCTGTCTTCTTTTTGTGCAACTGTATTGATGTGACTTGTGTGATTTGCTTGATGCATTAGAATAAGTTCATATTTAGATTGTGTTAGGCTAAGAGCATGATTGCACTAGAGGTTGAGTTGCTCCCTCTGCTTGTATTTTTACTGTATGGCTTTGCTTGCGGGTAATCGGTAGAGCTCTGCTCCCTTGCCTATGTGGTTTGTGATTTGCTTGATGAAATTTTATTTTTTCTGTATGATTGCAGTTATTCATATCTGGCTTGAGGTTGAGATGAGCTTGTGGAGTCTGATGCCCCACACACATTTCCTCCCTCACTTGCATTGCATGCATTTTACAGCTGTTTATCTGTTTACCGTTTAAGATGATGCTTTATCTGTTTCTATTTATCATTGACATGATCCCCTAGGAATCTCACTTCCTTTGATAAGGAAGTGATGATTAGAACTTTAGGTTGAAACCTATGCATGATAACATCTAGGAGATCCGTGTTTCAAACCTCAACTATAGGATGAATCCTTGGCATGACAACATTAGGACTTGATAGTCTCCCCGTAGTTGTCCCTCTCTCTTCCCATCTCAAACAACAGTAAAAAACGTAATAAAGGCAAGTTAGTATAAGCGCGTTACGAGCCTTAAGCCACTTGGGTAATGATAATTGAGCGGCCTCCTCTCAATCGTCTAGAATGTTTAGTATACATCCCTTGGACGATATGCGACGCATTCGTTCCCAGGTCATAGTTTCTAGTGTTGTACAAACTACAGACAACTAAAAAACAGTTCTTCCGTAAAAGACAAAAAACAAACTTCAAACCTTTTTTGCCCCGTGGGCCCATAATTCAAAGGAAGCTTTTTTGAAGAAAAGAGTGTCGTTAACTCCCAGTTCTACTGCAAACGGTAACGCCTAAGTCTCCAAGGGTCGAGCTGCGTACACCAAACTGCTGGAACTGTTTATTAACCCTACTCGATAAAACAGATGAATCTGAATCCTCGTAAGCCGTATTATCCTGAACTACGTAAGCTCTGATCTCTCATATCTGTTGAGAGTACGTAGGCACAATACTGACGTATTGGCGAGCCACCTTCCCCCATCACCCATAGTTAGACGAACTACGTTGACTCTGATTTCTCATTCTCTGATGAGAATACGTAGGCATAAAGTGCGACGCTTTGCCGAGTCATTTTCTTTTGTTTTCAGACCAGCCTTGGTAGGTGGATAGATAAAACCAACCCGTCAGATAAGCACAACAAGCGTGGATCCCATCGAGTACGATGGACGTGAGGGGTGTTAATACCTTCCCCTTGCGTAACTGACTCCCAAACCCAGACAATGGTTGTGATGACCTTGTCTTATACCTTTTCGTCAGGTTTTTCCGATCGTTCCCTTTCCCGCTCTGAGGGATAAATAACGAAAGGTGGCGACTCTTCTGTTTTGCCGGCACCTTATTTTCGCGGAAGCGACAGCTGGCGACTCTGCTGGGGGCTTGACAGTTTCCTGGGATCCAACGTCCCTTATGCGAGTCAATTTGGGGATCCAACGTCCCCTGCGAGAGTCAATCCTAGCGCTTGTATGATTACTTGTTGGGTTGTGTTTATTTATCGCATTTTATTTCCCGCACTTTATTTTCAGTATGATATGATTATCTGCATTATTGTGGGAGGGGCATTCTGATGAGTGAGAAGCCAGACCCAGGCTTGAGAGCTACATAGTATTAGAGTGGGTTAGTGGAGGACGTGCTTGCTTTGCTTGCATCTGTTCCCATGTAATCCACACTCAGACGAGGTTCTCTTTGATGGCTTCCTATTGGTCCTTTGGACTCGAGGGGTTGTCGGATCTGAGGATTGTCGACTCTGGGAACCGATCATTTGGAATTCAGCTAAGTGAGGCCGCTTCAAGAGATGATGATGCCACACCTTCTGGGTATCGTATCATCGTTTCTTGAAAGTCTGTGACGCTGATGACCGCATAGGATGCCGAACCTTTTCCGTGATTAGGTTCATACCTGTGAGCAGGGTCGGGTTTGTTGCAGGAAACCTTAACCTTCAGATTACCTAGTTTTCTTGATAGTGAATCAGTTTTGTTGGTATCAGAGGTTCCCATCATCAGATATGTGGGTGTTCTTGACAGAGCAGATTTATGGTCTGGTATCAGGAGTTTCTTCTCATCAGAGATATGGTTGTTCTTGACAGAGCAGTATTGTGGTTTTGTTGATACAGAGCCTTCATCTCCTCAACAACACAGTCATCTTGATCTCCTGCTACATGATTGCATTTTGCATTACTTGCATCCTCATTTGCATGTCATTAACGTGTGTCTGTGTTGCAGGTGCATATTTACCCCTTGTTCTAGTGATCTTGATCCTTATGGAAGATATGGCATCTCTGAAGAAGACTGTGGCTTACAAGCTACCAACACCTGACATCCGAGAGTTGCGAGCTTTGATTTCTCTGGCTGACAAGACAGTGATGGAGAGTTTCAGAAAGAGTTATGGGAGACTTCTGGGTATTGTGTATAAGCTTCCTACGTACGAGGTGAATGGCCTATATGCTCTTCTGCAGGTTTACGACCCCTAGCTCAGATGCTTTGTGTTTCCAGACTATGTCCTAGCCCCGACCTTAGAGGAGTACTCTGACCTGTTGGGGGTGCCTTTGATGAATCAAATGCCCTATTATCGTGTTAAGGGTGAACCCAAATTGAGTAAGCTGACTGACGCTCTTCATGTAGATGAGTCTGAATTGGGAGGGATGGTATCCAGAAAGATCAGAGTTCATGGTTTCCTTTTGCATTTCCTGATGAAAAAAGCCCGAAAGTTAGCCGAGAAGGGTCGCTGGGATGTGTTCAATGCCTTCTTAGCCCTTTGTATCTATAGGATCGTGCTATTCCCGAGTCATCCGGACTTCATAAGCATGGATGCTTGCCATATATTTTCCTCCAGGAATCCAGTGCCCACTCTCCTCGGAGACGTCTACCATTCAGTTCACAGCAAGAATGAAAATAGAAAGGGGAAGAACGTGGCATATTGTGCTCCTTTACTGTATAAGTGGTTTGCTAGCCATCTTTCTAAGTCGGGGCCGTTCATTGATTCTGCTGAGTCTTCCCCTTGGTCCGTGTGTTTGATGGGTTTGACTGCTGACAATATTATCTGGTTTGATAGAGATCTGCTGGGCAAAGATATTGTGTATAGCTGTCGTGGCTTTCTGAACGTCCCCCTGGTCGGAAGGAATGGATGTATCAACTACAATCCATATCTGCTGGTACCACAATTTGGGTATGCAATACGAGGTCCTCCTGAAGAGGAAGAGATACGGGAATCTCTGTATTTCACAGGGTTGCTTGAAGGCGACACTTTGATCAAGGTACAGAATGCTTAGAGCAAAATTCACCGAAAGGGGAAAGTCTTGCTAGGAAAAAGCAACAACAAGGCCTTTGATCCGTACGTGACTTGGGTTCGAGAGAGAGCCGCCAAGTTTCTAATGTCGTTTCCTGCTGTAGAACCATTGTGTGCTCCCGTGTACAAAGAGCCTACTACAATTGATATTCAGAAATTCAACCAGGTACTCCAAGAGAAGGAAGAGCTACGAAAGGCCAACGAAGAGTTGGAGAAAGAGATCGCTCAACTTCGGAAAGAGAAAAGTGATGCCGTTTATACCTGCAAGAAGCAGACTGAGATGATCAACCGTCTAGGCTCCAACCTGACCAAATAAACTGATGTTAGGGAACGTATGGGGTTGGATCACAAGTCAGTGCATGGCGTGTTGACAACCAAGCAACAGGATCTGGACAGAGTGTACCGGAAGCTAACCCAATACGAAAGGGTTTGGAGCAACACCATAGCCAAGTAAAAAGAGCGGGAAGAAAAACTGAAGCAACGAGTAGCCGATCTAGAAGCCCAGATTATGGTGAAAGATGAGAAGACAGAGGCTGAAGCCTCGCTGCGACGAGACGTCCAGTATAGATTGGCTGAGGCCGAGGCAAATTTGCAAGATTCTCAACTCTGAGCTGACGCTAAAAGGAGAAGAGTCGAGAACCATTCTGAAGAAGGTGTTTCTAGGAGCGTTGCTGATAACCTCCCCGAGTCCATCAGGCAGAGGGACCTGCTGGCCCATGGTTTGCTTACTCAGTCAGATCATCCCGCTACAAAGAAGTTGTTAGAAGATCTTCGTGCCCGTGGCCGCCTCTGATATTTTTGTATTTTCTTTGTACATTTTATGCATTGATATGCTGATCACCACCAGGTCTGTTGGTTGGGGTCATGCCTTATTGCTTCAGTTGTATGTGATTACAGTTGTACGCTACCCGAGCGGGCTTTTCAGATGAATACATGAGGATTTCTTTTCCATGATTGGATCATAGACTTTATTTGTCTCGGAAACTAGGATCGAGGGGGGGGGGATCTCCCCAAGGCATAGACACACGTTTGCATTTGCATGACGAGCACCTTGTCGTTTTTTTCTAACCCTTTGTGTATGCAGGTTGTTCCAGGATTGATCGAAGACCGATCCACCGCTATCCGACCAGAGCGAATAAAGCTAGAGCAATGGAACAAGTGCAAACTGACATTCAGGAACTCCGAGAGAGGATGGACCGCTTCATGGAGCTCATGCAAGTGGTTGCCAACGGCCAAGACCAGCTCAGAACATTGGTCCAGCCTCTGATCTCAAGGGTTGACAGCAACTGGGTACTCCACGGTGGGAGTGTTCTAACCCCTCCTCCTGTTGAAACTCCTCAGAGTGGCATCCCCGTGACCGGGGAGAATGGTAGTGGTATATGGTCACTAACATCGGGCTCAATAGTAATACGACTGGCGTCAGTAATGGAAACTTCGAGGCTAATGGCAATGCTGGACTAGGCAATGGCAACACAAGCGCTGGAAATCTGTATGGGCCTCAGCCATGGCTAGAAGATCGTCAAGAAGATTTGTTCTCACAGAGGAGTGTTGAAGGAGAACTGACTGCTGAAGCAGGTCTGAGGTTTAAGGCACTCGAGGACAAAATGAGGAATTTCGAGAACTTGAACACTATGGGGGTCGACATGACTAAATTGGGATTGATTTCTGATTTCAAGGTGCCTCCTAAATTCAAGGTACCCGACTTTGAGAAATACAAGGGCACCACTTGCCCTCGTGTCCACTTAAGGTCATACTACCGAAAGATGTCCGCTCACTCTGAAGACGAGAAGCTGCTGATGCACTTCTTTCAGGATAGCTTATTCGGGCCATCCCTAGAGTGGTACATGGGTTTGGAACCCACCAGTGTGCACACTTGGAAGGAATTGGCTGAGGCCTTTGTACACCATTATCAGTATAACAGTGACTTGGCTCCGAACCGGGTTCAACTACAGAACTTGTCACAGAGGAACAACGGGGGATTCAAAGAATACGCCCAACGATGGCGTGAATTAGCAGCTAGAGTTCAGCCGCCGATGGTTGAACAAGAGCTTGTTGAAATGTTTGTAGCCACTCTCCTGGGGGTCTATTACGAGAAATTGGTCAGCGGTATGTCAGGGAGTTTCTCAGATCTCATCATTACTGGCAAGCACGTTGAAAATGGGATCAAATTGGGGAAAATTCAAGGTGGTGATCTATCCTCAGCTGGAGGAGGAAAGAAACCATATGATAACAAAAGGCGTGAAGGAGAGACGAACGCCGTGTCTAACGCTCGAATGGAAGGTAAGGGCCAGCGCCAACAGGTGGCTAGCATAACCATCCCTGCTGTCCAACAACCCCAGCCACAGCAGCAGCAGCCAAATCAGCAAGGATACAGAAGGTATCAGAACAGGGCACCTCTGTCAAGTCGTCACCTTGAGACACCGCCCATGTCTTATGCTTAGCTATTACAAACACTGCTTCAGTTACAGCTAGTCCAGAAAAGAACTATGGCTCCCTTGACAGGGGCACCTCCACAGGGTTGTGACGCAAACGCAACGTGTGATTTTCACTCAGGGACACCCGGCCACACGATAGAAAACTGCAAAGCCTTCAAGCACAAGGTGCAAGATATGGTGGATGCTAAAATCATCAATTTCTCAGATAATGTGCCGAATGTCACAAAGAATCCTATGCCGAACCATAGGGGAGGTGGGGTGAATGCCGTTATTGAAGAGGAGAACTTAGATTTATTGACTGATGTCAAGGATCTGAAGACACCGCTTAGCTTTGTTAAAGCCAAGCTGATGAAGAGAGGCTTCTTTCCAGGCTGTGGAAAATTGTGTATGGGTTGTGCGACTCGTCCTGATGGATGCGAATAATTGACAATAGGGATTCAGAGTCTGATGATCGAAGGAATCTTGCAGTTTAGCTGAAGGGCCAAATGTGGATCTAGAGAGGTAATGCTGAAGCAAGATGATGAGGTTGCCACCATCACCATCCCTCGCCAGACGATAACCATTTATGCACTCAGGCCGCCCATAATTACCATCACCAAAGCTGGGCCGATACCTTTTGAAAGCACCAATGTTGTCCCATGGCATTATGGGGCAGACGCCTACTGTAACGGACATAAATTGGAACTAGAACCATCTGGGCAGTCTGTGGATAACCTAGTGGGAATTGGCGGAATCACGCGCAGCGGAAGAGTATTTGCTCCACCTGAGATTGTGGTTGACAAAGCAGACAAAGTTGAGGAAACTGATAAGGGAAAGGGTAAAGTCGTTGAGGAAACCCCTCGTGGGGCATAGAAGGACTTACTTGTAAAGGACGCTGAAGAGTTAATGAGGTTGATCAAGAAGACTGATTACAAGATCGTTGACCATCTCCATGAAACACCCTCGAAAATTTCAATCCTAAATTTGTTGTTGTGTTCGGAGTCACATCGCAACGCGTTGTTAAAGGTTTTGAATGCAACGTATGTACCACAGGAAATCTCGGTCAACCAGTTGGAAGGGGTAGTAGCCCACGTAAGTGCTGGAAACGGGTTACGGTTCACTGACCTGGAGCTGACGCCGAAGGGAAGAAACCACAACAGAGCCCTGCACATCTCGATAGAGTGTAGGGGAACAGTTATGGCTCATGTGTTGGTCGACACTGGGTCATCGCTTAATGTTCTTCCGAACAAGGCATTGATGAAGTTAGATACTCGAGGATTGATCTGCACACCCAGTGATCTGGTTGTGAAGGCGTTCAATGGAACCAAGCGTCATGTCTTTGGAGAGGTAACTCTGCCAATCCACGTTGGGCCGGAAAATTTCGACGCAGTCTTCTACATCATGGACATCATGCCAGCCTACAGCTGTCTCTTAGGTCGGCCATGGATCCATTCTGCTAGTGCCGTGACCTCCACGTTGCACCAAAAACTCAAGTATGTTGTAGGGGGCAGCATTGTAACTGTATGTGGCGAGGAAGACATAATGGTGAGCCATTTGTCGTCCTTCAAATATGTTGAGATGGATGGGGAAATCCACGAAACCCTATGTCAGGCGTTTGGAGCTGTTAAGGTCAAGCACGTGACTCCTATAATGATTGAGAAACCAGAGATGACTCTCTCTTCCTTCAAGGAAGCCTAGGCCATTGTTCAAGCCGGATCTACCCCAGGCTGGGGGCAAGTTCTAGAAATACCTAACAAACAGGACGAGTTTGGGTTAGGATACTCTCCTATGGCTGAAGCCTCCTCTTCTCACAGTGCGTCGCGAGGTAAAGGGCCGACCCAGTTTACCAGTGGCGGGGTGATATTTGAAAGTGTAAACGCAGTGTCTGAAGACGGCGAAGACAGTGATTGCGACCTAGACTCTTGGATCCATCCAAGCAAACCAGGCCAAAGCCTCAACAACTGGTCCATCAAGGATACCATCCAAGTGACAAGCAAAGAGTAATGATTTACTTTCTCCTATTGTTGTACAACCCTATGTCCTACCCGGGGCCTAGTGGTTTTATTGTCAGGGCCTTGTTTGATTATGTACATGCATTTTACCAATAAATCAAAAGGTGTTTTTCTTTGCATTCAAATGTTGTGATCTCTGTTATTCCTGTTTTATATTTGTTTTGAAAAACAATAAAATGGCAATAGGGTTTGTGCTAACCTGCATATCCTTGTTTTAAGCTTTACCCTTGATTTTGCAGGATCCACATAGCAGATGACATCAACTCTGGACCTTCTACGACTCATTTCTACTTCGATTGCCCGATCTATCAAGCCGAAGAAGAGATTGATGAAGACGAAGACCTGCCCGAAGAGTTGGCACGCTTGTTGAAACAAGAAGAGAAAGTTATTCTGCCTCATGAGGAAGAGATTGAGATTGTGAATTTGGGTTCTGAAGAACTGGTCAGGAACGTCAGGATAGGAGCTGCACTGCAGAGTGATGTCAAGAAGAGATTGGTCGAGATGCTGAGAGAGTATTGTGACATCTTTGCTTGGTCATACGAAGATATGCCCGGACTTGACACTGACATCGTGGTCCATCACTTGCCGCTACGAGAAGATTGTCCTCCCGTTAAGCAGAAGCTTAGGAGGACACGACCAGATATGGTTGTTAAGATCAAAGAAGAAGTGCAGAAGCAGCTTGATGCTGGCTTCTTAGCGGTCACTACTTACCCTCTGTGGGTCGCCAACATAGTGTCTGTATCGAAGAAGGACGGTAAGGTACGAATGTGAGTCGATTATCGGGATTTGAATAGGGTGAGCCCTAAAGATGATTTCCCGCTCCCTCATATTGATGTGTTGGTCGACAATACAGCTCAGTTCTCCATATTTTCGTTCATGGATGGCTTCTCCGGCTACAATCAGATCAAGATGGCGCCGGAGGACATGGAGAAAACTACGTTTATTACACCTTGGGGAACATTTTGCTACAAGGTAATGCCTTTCGGTCTAAAGAACGCAGGGGCCACTTACCAACGAGTAATGGTTACTTTGTTTCATGACATGATTCACCATGAGATTGAAGTCTATGTTGATGACATGATTGCGAAGTCCCAAACGGAGGAGGGACATCTGGTCAATTTGTTGAAGCTTTTTGAGAGGCTTAGGAAGTTCAGGTTGAGGCTGAATCCTAACAAGTGTACTTTCGGAGTACAATCTGGAAAACTACTGGGGTTTATCGTGAGTGAAAGAGGCATTGAGGTCGATCCTGCGAAGATAAAAGTGATACAAGAAATGCCAGCACCAAAAAACGAAAAAGAAGTCTGTGGTTTCTTGGGCAGAATAAACTACATCGCAAGGTTTATCTCTCAGCTCACGGCCACGTGTGAACCGATGTTCAAACTGCTAAAGAAAGATTAAGCGATTATCTGGAACGAGGATTGCCAGAAGGCATTTGATAAGATAAAACAGTATCTACAGGAACCTTCGATCTTGATACCCCCAGTGGCCGGAAGACCCTTAATCATGTACTTGACAGTTCTTGAGAATAGTATGGGGTGTGTTCTCGGTCAGCACGACGAGACGGGAAGAGAGGAGCATGCCATTTATTATTTGAGTAAAAAGTTCACAGATTGTGAATCTCGTTACTCGATGCTGGAGAAGACGTGTTGTGCACTCGCCTGGGCTGCCAAACGTTTACGACAGTACAAGCTCAACCACACAACCATGCTAATTTCGAAGATGGATCCGATCAAGTACGTCTTCGAGAAGCAAGCGCTTTCGGGCAGGATTGCCAGATGGCAAATGGTGTTGACGGAATATGACATTCAGTATGTTGCCCAAAAGGCCATCAAGGGAAGCATATTGTCTGAATACCTCGCCGAACAGCCGATCGAAGATTATCAGCCGATGAAATTTGAATTCCCTGATGAGGATATCATGTTTCTCAAGGTGAAAGATTGCGATGAACCGTTGCCCGACAAGGGTCCAGATAGGAAATCCCAATGGAAATTGATATTTGACGGGGCGGTTAATTCTTACGGAAGTGGCATTGGGGCAATCATCACGACTCCCCATGGATCCCACATCCCATTCACCGCTAGACTGACATTTCCGGTCACCAATAACGAAGCAGAGTACGAAGCATGCATCATGGGTCTAGAGGAAGCAATTGATTTGAGAATCAAGAACCTAGATGTATATGGTGACTCGACACTCGTGATTAACTAGATTAAAGGGGAGTGGGAGACTCGTCAATCGAATTTGGTGCCGTACATGAACTATGCCAGAAGGCTGCTTCCGTTCTTTGATCGAGTGGAACTCCATCATGTGCCCAGGGCCGAAAATCAGATGGATGATGCCTTAGCCACGTTGGCTTCGATGTATAAATTCAATTTTTGGAATAAAGCTCCAAGAATTGTCCTTTCTCGTCTTGATAGACCTGCATTCGTCTTTGTGATCGAGGAAGCCTCCGATGGCAAGCAATGGTTCCATGATATCCAGACTTTCCTTATGACTAAGGAGTATCCCGCGGGAGCGTCAACCCAGGATAAGAAGACTCTGAGGAGACTGTCTGGAAATTTCTATCTCAATCCTGATGGAGTTTTGTATAAAAGAAACCAAGATCTCGTGCTACTCAGATGTGTAGATGAGAAAGAAGCGAGTATGCTCATGGAAGAAGTCCATGAAGGCACATTTGGTACGCACGCCGGTGGGTATGCTATGACGAGAAAGATCCTGAGGGCGGGATATTACTGGCTGACGATGGAATCGGATTGCTTTAAATTCGCGAAGAGATGTCATAAATTCCAGATTTATGCTGATAAGATTCATGTGCCGCCATGCCCATTAAATGTCATGTCCTCCCCGTGGCCGTTCTCCATGTGGGGCATCGACATGATAGGCAAGATCGAGCCCACTGCATCTAACAGTCATCGCTTTATTCTAGTAGCCATCGACTACTTCACCAAGTGGGTGGAGGCAGCCTCGTATGCTAACGTGACCAAGCAGGTGGTGGCTAAATTCATAAAGAGGGACATCATCTGTCGATACGGAATTCCCGAGCGGATCATTACTGATAATGGTTCGAATTTGAATAACAAGATGATGAAGGAGCTGTGCCAGAGTTTCAAGATTAAACACCACAACTCATCTCCTTACCGGCCGAAGATGAATGGCGTTGTTGAAGCGGCCAATAAGAACATCAAGAAGATTGTACAGAAGATGGTTGTGACCTATAAGGATTGGCACGAGATGTTGCCATTTGCACTGCACGGTTATCGTACAATGATACGTACATCAACCGGGGCAACTCCTTTCTCACTGGTGTACGGTATGGAAGTTGTCCTACCGTTAGAAGTTGAGATTCCTTCTTTACGAATTTTGGTTGATGGGAAACTTGATGAGGCATAATGGATTAAGAACCGACTAAACCAACTCAGCCTATTGGAAGAGAAGACGTTAGCATCGATTGCATATGGTCGTCTGTACCAAAGCCGAATGAAGAAAGCCTATGACAAGAAGGTGCGTCCTAGAAGCTTTCAGACGTGTGATCTCGTCCTGAAGAAGATTCTTCCTCCACACTCCGATCACCGGGGCAAGTGGACTCCCAATTACGAAGGTCCGTACATCGTCAGCAAGGTCTTCTCGGGAGGAGCCTTGTTGTTATCTACAATGGATGGCGAAGATTTTTCATCCCCAGTGAACGCGGACGCAGTTAAAAAATACTTTGCTTAAAAAATGACCCGCTGGAAAGAAAAAGAATATCCAGGCAAAAATGGGGCATCCCGACGAACCATAAAAAAGGGAAAAAGGTTCGGGCAAAAATTAGGGATATAAATGTAAAAATGTACACCTGCAAAGTCGAAAACCCGGAAGGGCGACTTTGGCAAAAAAGGGTATCCCGGTGAATCGAAAACGCGAAAGGGAGATTTAGGCAAAAGTTAGAGATTTGAAAAAGCAAATGACTGCGTTCCGCGTGTGGACTTTCATTGTTTAGTGGTTTGGAAGACCTGAGGGCCGTTTATCTGAATCAATCTCTTCTGAAGTTGAAGCGTCAGAGAAGTATCGAAGTCGAGTGAGTCATAGAGGGATCAACTCATGGTGTTCGTCTATGCCGCATTGCCGACATTTGTGTATATACTGATGTATATTTATGTTTTTATATTTGCGCAGCTTCCTCATTCCAGGAGCTTGCATCTGTTGTAAAATTTTTTTACCCATTCAGGGGTTCGTCATCAATAAAATATATACTATTCAGCAATTCTGTTTGTTTGTTTAGCATCTATCTGTTTTGTTTGCGAAAAAGAACGCTGATGTTTTTGATAAAATGCACATACATAAACTTACTGACCTAGGCCACCAATTGTTGAAACAATGAATTACTTGAACATTGTCACAAGATGATAACTTTGATAGGTCCCTTTGGGAAGGGTATCTCGTCTGTTTGTTTGTGTTGTTGCAGGTACAGCATATTCCAAGACAGTACGCCGTATGGTTCCCAAGAAGGATGATTCCTTCTACCCCAGCGAGTGCAGCAACATCTCCCCACGGAGTCTGAACATGAGATTGTAAGTATTGATATGTCTCCCCAAGCAGAAAAGATTCTCCTCAATCAGAGGTATCCTGAAGGATAGTCATTTCCCCAGCTGAGCCATGCGTTGAGGCGTATGTTCTACCCCAGCACCGAGGCAAAGCGCAGATTCTCATAGAAAACTATCCGCAAGTATGCAGCACTCGATAGTTCAAGACTAAAGTCTCCAACGGAATTGAGATTCCCCACAGAGTTGTATTCTCCCCAGCAAGCAGGATGATTCCTTCTTCCCTGCCAAGTTTGGAAATCCCCAAGAGAGCCGAGTCCTTGGAAGCCGTGCGGACCATGATTGGTTTTCCCAGTAGAATGTTGAACAGTTGATGCTGTATTTCCCCATCGGAGTCGTTATCTCCAGGGAAGTTTTTCCGCGAAGGCCTTGCAGTTTATTTCTGCGATTGACATCGTTTTCCTCAGCAGTTGTGGTTTGAATACCTGGTTGAGCGGGTTCAGGTTCTTGTAGAACTTTGTTCCCTACAACAGTCGTCTGAAGTTCATTTCCCCAGGCGGAATCCAATTGAGATTGGCGTGACTTCTTCTCCTCGGCAGGATGATTCCTTCCCCCACCAGAGTGGTTCTTTCTTCTTGACAGGGGGATTCTCCCTTCAGCATTTATTTTGCTGATGGGGTCGTAGCATTTTGCATGATTACATAGCATTTACCCTAAAAATGCGTAGCATTTCCACCGTGTGGAGCATTGCGCCATTGTCAAAGATATGCATAAGAAACATGAGCTAGGTCGTTACCGTTCTTGTTTTGCAGATGTTCCTCCGCAAAATGATTTGCTCAAGATGATTCTTGAATTCCCCAGCGAAGTTGTTTGCTTAAGATGATTCTTAAAATCCCCGGTGAAGTCGCCAGAGTTGGTTGCTTAAGTCGATTCTTAGAATCCCCGGCAGAGTGTTTGCTCAGGATGATTCCTGAAATCTCCAACAGAGTTATTGGTTCAGGATGATTCTTGAAGTCCCCGACGGAGTTATTTGTCCAAGATGATTCTTGAAGTCCTCAGCAGAGATGATTCACCCAGAATGATTTCTAGATCCCCGAAGCAGAGTTACTTGATAGTACTCCAGAATCCCCCAGCGGAGATGTGTCATCCCTAGCAGATTTCTGAATGGCGAAGTTGAAATTTCCTTGAAGACTTGATGATTGAAGTCCGACAGCAGTGCTAAAACCCCTTACTTACTGATGAAGTCTAAATGTCGAAGCAGTTCTCCTAGCTGACGCGGAGTGCCTGACGACAAAAGAATGTATATCCTTAGTGGTCCGTGATTGACTGATGATTCCATTTGAAGACTTACTGATGAAGTCCAGCTGTGATGTCGAAGCAGTTTTCCTAGCTGATGCAGAGTGCCTGACGACAAAAGATTGCGTATCCTTAGTGGTTCCTGATTGATTAAGGATTCCATTTGAAGACTTACAGACGAAGTCCAACTATGATGTCGACGCAGTTCTCTCAGCTGATGCAAATTGCCTGATGGCGGAAATTTGGATATCCCTATTTGGATCATGAGTGACTGAGGATTCTATTCCCGACTTACTGACGAAGTCCGGCTGACGCCCGAAAATTTCTTTGAATGCCCGATGGCATGATTAACTTGATTGTTAAAAAGTTCCAAATGACCTGATGAGTCCCGAGGAATCCTTCTGCCGCAGTGTTGCAGAATGCCTGACGGCAATATCAGCTACGCTTCGCTGGTTACCGAATGACCCGTGATCCCTTGATGACTTGAGGAAGAAGCTGCAGCGAAATCTGATAATCATCCCGACGGAGATTTGAGAGTAGCCCTTCACCAGTTACCGAGTCACCGGTGATCCCTTATTGACTTACTAATGAAGTCCGACGAAGATGTTGTCGTCGTTCCTAGCGACACGAAGAGTCCATAGGTGACAATAAGGAATTCTTCTGCTATGACGCAGGATGCCTGACGGCATGATCAACCATCCATTGCTAGTTACCGTGTAACCGGCGATCCCTTGATGACTTGAGGACGAAGATCTACGGCAAAATTAGATGATCATCCTGACGGAGATTTGAGATTAGACCCTTCACCAATTCCCCCAGCAGAGTTGCCGCGCAACTATCATGTTCAGTTTTGAAGATGTTCCTACCAACCAGAGTATCGTTTACCTGTGCGGTTGGAAGATCGCCAATTACTGTGTAACCAGTGACCCCTTGATGATTTGAGGATGCAATGATATCAGATGAATCAGAGAATCATCCTGATGGAGATTCAGATCAGTATTTCTCCAGCTAGTTGTCGTGCAGCTATTATTTCAGTTTCCGAATACTTGTCCCCATCAGAGTACCGTGTACTTGTGAAGTTGGAAAATTTCCGGGTTTGTTGGTATTCAACCGTCTTTTAACTTGATTGTTTGAGAGCCGTTCGCTTCTCACCCAGTCAGGTCCAAGCCGTTTGAATAGGGGCAGCTGTTGCACCCCAAAAATTGCCCAACTTTTCTTTACCTAGCTTGTGTTTCATTTCATTCACATTAGCATTATCATTATCATTTGCATTTCATTAACATGTATGCAAGAGATCAAGAGGTATGATCACCAGTCAACGGCTACACAAGACTGTGAGGCTATCTAAGAAGGTTATTCAGATGTTCAAGGGTTGATATCCTTGTCAGAGAAGTTAAAAGATCCTCAGAGAGAGTGATTGAAGCCAAGTGTGTAAGTCTCCTAACTTGAGAATTGTGGGAAGTCATCAGATGATTCTGAAGCCATGAAGTTAGACTTGAGATCTTTAGAGAGCTCATGATAAGTGTTGAAGATCACTTTGAGGCCTAGACAGGTCATTGTGCAAGATTAAGAAGCCTCAACCATGAGTGGTGCAGCTAGGGTTTGACTGGGTCAACCCTAAATCAACTGAGGATTTGAAGGAAGCTTGAGACCTAATCCAAGAGCCATGTGATCATGGATTGATACATTGATATGTTATAAGAGTGATTTCAAGGTTAACTCATTATTATTGAAGAGTTTGAGAAATTTCAAGCTAGGGTTTCTAAGACTTGACAGTGTAAAATCCCCTAGTTTGACCCCTATCTTCAAGGCAATTTAGCTCAAGATATGATTGTCATCCCATCTTGACCCAAACATGATTGTTGTAGAGCATGCGCTTAGCTTTAATTTGAGTACTAGAAGTCCTTTATAGGGTTTATAGAACTCAAGTTATGAGCCAGACAAGTTACAAGTCATCTAAGGTATGTGAATTTGGAGCTTGAAAGTTACCCAACTTGCATGAAACTTTTGCCCAAGAAGGATGATTCCTATGAACTTTTGGTCAACATGAATTTTGTTCCTTATTCTCTTAGCTTTCTAGAAAGTACTAGAAGTCCTTGATAGGATTTGTAGAACGCAAGTTATGGCTTTGACAAGTCAAGGGTATTTTGGTAAGTTGTGATTATGGGTCATTTTTGGTTATAGGTCATTTTCACCAACATAGACACCTCAAATGAAATTTTGTTCAACTTGAAAGCTTCTCAGAAGGGGGTTTTAACCTTGACCATGTATCAAGGAGACATTTAAATGGCTCAAGGAGAGACTTGGTTCAAGAAGTTGTGAAAAAGGAAGGATTAAAATGGATTAAATGACCAAAAATTCAAATAAATCATTTTGTGTGCAAATGGAGCAAAGTAATATCATTTTTTGAATGGAAAAAGCATTTTAGAAACTTTGGCAATATTATAATTTTGATTTGAGTCCAATATCATGCCCTTTTTCTTTGTTTCTTCATGATGAAGTAACATAGCATACACAAGCCATTGGATGAAAACAAGGAGGGAAACATCACCATTCATGTTCAATATCTCATGAGAAGTTGAATGCAAGCTTGCTAAGGCCAAAACAGAGTAGGAATCGTGACTGGTGTAAGTGAGATTTTGGAGAGAATTTGAAAGTCCAATTTCTCATTCTGAAGCTTTGAGAAAGTTCTAGATGATTCTAATGAGTTCTATATAAGTTGGTAAGTGTGTTCAGCCATTTTTTTGGAAGGATTTGAAGCTGGTAGCAGAGAGAGCCATTGAAAATTCAGAGCTGCAAGTTGAAATCGAATTCTGAGTTTCAGGCCAAATCAAGGGAAATTGAAGATTGCATTAGCTTTGGAAGGAGTTTTGGAGTGTATCTGCATCATCTTGGAGGCTGAAGTGATAAAGAACCCCTTCTGTTACACCTCTGAACACAGGTTGGTACGTTTCGTTTTTTTGCATAATCTAGGAGGAGATAGATAGAAATCTATAGGTGGTTAGGATCTGGATGATGTATAGATGGATTTGAGCCGATCAATTTGGGAATTAGAGACAAGTTAGGATGCAGATCATTTTCTGTTGAAGCTGAATTCTTGCAATTATTGGATTGATAATCAAGATTAGATAGGGGAAATTGATCACCGTGAGATGAGGATCATTTCTGTGCATTTAATTGAAGTTCTGAGGAGATTCAAGATTTTGACAAGTTTTGGAATAACTATCGGGTTTGAAAATCCATGGAGATTTAGATGATTCTAAGGTTGGATTCATGATCAGCATGAAAAATGGAGTGAGATGATGTATCATTTTGTAATTTTTGATGACCTGTATATTAGACCTCACCGGAGAAGACGGTGGCGCCACTGCTCAGGCCACCGTCTCTAAATTCCCTCCATATGAACATTTGAATGAAGAAGATGAGCTGTGAGCGTTGGATCATCATGAAGACTAGACCAAGTAAACCAAGCAGACGGCCACGATTGAGTTTGAAAGGGCTGACTATTGACTGAAGCCTGTTGCACCCCAAAATTTGCTCAACATTTCTTTACCTAGCTTATGTTTCCTTTCATTCACATTAGCATTATCATTTGCATTTCATTGACATGTATGCAGGAGATCAAGAGGTATGATTACCAATCAAGATCTATACAAGACTATGAAGCTAGCTAAGAAGGTTATTCAAGTGTTCAAGGGTTGATATCCTTGTCAGAGAAGTTAAAAGATCCTCAGAAAGAGTGGTTGAAACCAAGAAGGTGTGTCTCCTAACTTGAGAGTTGTGGAAAGCCATCAGATGATTTTGAAGCCATGAAGATGGACTTGAGGTTTTGAGAGAGCTCATGTGAAGTGTTGAAGATCACTTTGAGGCCTAGACAGGTCATTGTGCAAGATTAAGAAGACTCAGCCATGAGTGTTGCAATTAGGGTTTGACTGGGTCAACCCTAAGTCAACTGATGATTTCGAGAAGGTTGAGACCTAATTCAAGATCCATGTGATCATGGATTGATGCATTGAGATGTTATAAGGATGATTCCAAGGCTAACTCATCATGATTGAAGAGCTTGAGAAGTTTCAAGCTAGGGTTTCTAAGGCTTGACAGTGTAAAATCCCCTAGTTTGACCCCTATCTTCAAGGCAATTTAGCTCAAGATGTGATTGACATCTCATCTTGCCCCCAACATGAGTGTTGTAGAGCATGATCTTAGCTTTAATTTGAGTGCTAGAAGTCCTTGATAGGATTTGTAGAACTCAAGTTATGACTTTGACAAGTTACAGGTCATCTGAGGTATGTGAATTGGGAGCTTGAAAGTTGTCCAAATTGCATGAAACGTTTGCCCTAGAAGTATGATTCCTATGGACTTTTGGTCAACATGAATGTTTTTCCTTATCCTCTTAGCTTTCTAGAGAGTACTATAAGTCCTTGATAGGATTTGTAGAACTCAAGTTATGGCTTTGACAAGTCAAGGGTATTTTGGTCATTTGGAGATTACAGGTCATTTCAAGCATAAGGCCATAACTCCTATTTCCAAACTTCAAATGGGAAAATGTTCAACATCAAACTTGTTCAAAATGATGTTTTAAGGTTATCCAAATGGTCATGAGAGGTTGGAATTTCTTGTAGCTCAAAGTTGAAAAATTGGCTTAAAAAGGAAGATTTAAAGTTCATTAAAAGGACCAAATTTGGGATTTTTCATTTCAAGGCCAAATGAGACAAACCTATATGTCATTTTGATTGTAAAATGCATTTTAGAGACAATGACAATGGCACTTTTCTCATTTGAGGTCAAGATCATGGAGTTGTATGTTGTTATTTAAAGCTTAAGTTACATAACCCAAACTATGCATAAGTGCAAGACCAATGCTCCAATCCCTCAAAACACTTTCATAATCTCATGTGAGGAGAATTTGGATAAAGGGAATAGTGAATACAAGCTGCTAGGAGAATTGGTATGAGAATGACATGAGATTGAATTTTCCATGACATGAGATATTGAAATACTCATTGGATTGATCTAGAACTCTCTAGATCATTTAGTCATGTCCTATATATGATTGTGAATTGGTTCAGAGTGAAGGTTGGTGAGAATTGAGAGAGGAGAGTGAGATTGCACTTTGAAATTTCACATTGCAAATCAAGATCTGTTACAAGGTTAGAGGCCATTTCAGTCCAAGAAATTGATCTCAATAGCTTGCTCTGAGGTTGGTGATGGATCCCAGATCAAATTCAAGGCCAAGTTGTGGAGGAATCGTGAAGTAGCCATTGGAGTTGGAATCTTGCAACTCAGAATCGGTTTCAAGAATCCATGGCATTTTAACTCTATTCTTTGCATACAGAAGGTTGATTAGAGACTAGTGAAGGATTCTGCAAGTTCTTGAGGGTTGATTTGAAGATTCAACCACTCTATTTGCTCAAGTTTACCAGGTATGCAGTTCTTATCCCATGGCTCAAATTAGGTAGAATCAATGGGAATTATTGTGTTAGATGCATTGTAGATTGATGTAGGAAGGTTTTTGGATCATCAATTTGTAAATTAAGTCATAGTTGATACTCACACCCCCCTTATGGCCCAGTTTGGATATTGAACTGATTTTTCATGCTATTCACACCCCGCGTTTCTCATTTTATTTTGATTTTCATTTTATTTTTCATTTTATTCATGGTTATTAGAAAATTCATAAATAATTGAAAAATAACTCAATTAATTCCATTCTTTTTTCCATGGATTCATGATTGAATCTAGTATTTTTTAGATAAAAAATATTAATATTCCATGCATTTTCTGATTTTATAGGCATTTTTACATTTTAATTGATATTAAAATAATCATGGTTGATGCTTGATTTTGTTGAATTTGGTTTGATCATTTGATGATGATATTTGCCTTGATTTTTTGTATGTAGCTAGCATAGATATGCATGCTCCCCGTAGATCTTTCTCACATTTTTGTGATGAATGTAAGTGGTAGTTTTAGGATGAAACTTTAAGAGCTCCATTTTTAGGGTTTATGGTTGATACCTTGTGGTTTAGATTTTATTTTTAGAACTTGGTGGATGATTCAACCTCTGATTTTTGTATGGTAGATTCATGATTGAATTAGGATCCCTTAGGAATTTTTGTAGGAATTTACAATGTAGTTTACTATTTTTGTTTGATTTTAGTTTAGATGCTAACTTTAGATGATTCTAAGGCACTATTTCAACTAGAATGACTTCTTTAGTTCCTTTAGATTAGGGTTTTGCTTTGTTTGCTCTTGGATGATGTTGAAGGCAAGTTGAAGATGAAATGGAGTGCTTGAAGAAGCTTGGATGTGAAGATCTTCCTTTCTTTTGGTGTAGTATTGATTAGGTGTTAAGATTAGGGTTTGTAGGCAGAGCTTCTAGATAGATTCTCTTCCTTCATAAACATGGAAGATGTTGATCACTTCCATTCCTCCCCATGATGTAAGGTCCCCTTGTAAAAGCCTCATCCCTCCTTTGGTAGGATGTGTGGCTCTTCACAAGTTGGTAGAACCTTTGAGGGTCCCTTTCTCTGATGATAGGATGCTTAGTGGTGACCCTTGGTCTTCACTCTGCTACCAATCCTCCAGACTATGCTCTTGATAGATGAATCTTTCTCCCTTGCTAAAGGATAGAGTTCCTTGTTAGAAGACTGAAGAGGCTAGACGTTGATACTTCTCTGTGTTTGAAGACTACCTTTGAAGCTGAAGCTTGAAGACCCAGGAGAACAAGTTGATACTTGTGAGACGAATTCATTGAAGATTGAATGAAGAAGCTGAAGCTTGAGGAAAGCAAGTTGACACTTGTGAGTTCAATGCATTGAAAGCCTGAAGGAGCCAAGTTGATACTTGATATTAGGGGTGAAGCCTGAAGGTGGAATTTACTGAAGAGCTGAGGCTTGAGGAAGAGAGAATAAGTTGACACCTATGTTGGATGTATTAAAAGCTCAGAGAAGCAAGTTGACACTTGCTATTGAAGATGATAGCCTTGAAGGGTGGTTGAAGTCTGAAGACTGAACTGCTGTCAGAGGATTGCTTTGCTGTGAAGTTGTGGAAGCTGTTGATCTGCTTTCTTTCTTGTCTGTCTGCTTTCTTTTCTGTCTGTTTGCTTGTTGTGCAACTGTATTGATGTGACTTGTTTTATTTGCTTGATGCATTAGAATAAGTTCATATTTAGATTGACTTGAGCTAGGAGCATGATTGCACTAGAGGTTGAGTTGCTCCCTCTGCTTGTATTTTTACTGTATGGCTTTGCTTGCGGGTATTCGGTAGAGCCCTGCTCCCTTGCCTATGTGGTTTGTTATTTGCTTGATAGCATGTTATTCTTCTGTATGATTGTAGTTATTCATATCTGGCTTGAGGTCGAGACGAGCTTGTGGAGGCTGATGTCCCACACACATTTCCTCCCTCACTTGCATTGCATGCATTTTACAGTCGTTTACTGTTTACTGTTTAAGCTGATGCTTTATCTGTTTCTGTTTATCATTGACATGATCCCCTCGGAATCTCACTTACTTTGATAAGGAAGTGATGATTAGAACTTTAGGTTGAAACCTATGCATGATAAATTCTAGGAGTTCCCTGTTTCAAACTGCAACCATAGGATGAATCCTTGGCATGACAACATTAGGACTTGATAGTCCCTCTCTTAGTTGAACCTATTTGTTCTCTTCTCATCTCAAAACAAATTAAAATATAGTAATAAAGGTTAAATGATGTCGTAGGTTACGAGCCTTAAGCTACTTGAGAAAGGGTTGTTGAAGGGTCACTCTTCAACAGTCTGGATGTTTAGTATGGTACCCTTAGGGTGACATGCGACGCATTCACTCTCAAGTCATAGTCTCTAGTGCAATATTAGTTGCAAACACCCATAAAAAACAGTTCTTTCGTAAAAGACAGAAAACAAACTTCAAACCTTTTTGCCCCGTGGGCCCTAATTCAAAGAAAAGCTTTTCTGAAGAAAAGAGTGTCGTTAACTCCCAGTTCTACCGCAAACGGTAACGCCTAAGTCTCCAAGGGTCGAGCTGCATACACCAAACTGCTGGAACTGTTTGTTAACCCTACTCGAAAAAACAGATGAATCTGAATTCCCGTAATCCGTATTATCCCGAACTACGTAAGCTCTGATGTCTCATACCTGTTGAGAGTACGTAGGCACAATACTGACGTATTGGCGAGCCACCTTCCTCGTAACCCGTAGTTAGTCGAACTACGTTGACTCTGATTTCTCATTCTCTGATGAGAATACGTAGGCATAAAGCGCGACGCTTTGCCGAGTCATTTTTCTTTTCCTTTTCAGACCAGCCTTGATAGGTAGATAGATAAAATAAACCCGTCAGATAAACACAACAAGCGTGGATCCCATCGAGTACGATGGACGTGAGGGGTGCTAATACCTTCCCCTTGCGTAACCGACTCCCGAACCCAGACAATGGTTGCGATGACCTTGTCTTATACGTTTTCGTCAGGTTTTTCCGATCGTTTCCTTTCCCGTTCCGAGGGATAAATAACGAAAGGTGGCGACTCTTCTGTTTTGCCGGCACCTTATTTTCGCGGTAGCGACAGCTGGCGACTCTGCTGGGGACTTGATAGTTTCCTGGGATCCAACATCCCTTATGCGAGTCAGTATGGGGATCCAATGTCCCCTGCGAGAGTCAATCCTAGCGCTTGTATGATTACTTGTTGGGTTGTGTTTATTTATCGCATTTTATTTCCGGCACTTTATTTTTTGTATGATATGATTATTTGTGCTGTTGTGGGAAGGGCATTCTGATGAGTGAGAAGCCAGACCCAGGCTTGAGTGTACCTAGCATTAGTTGTGGAAATTAGTGGGTGCGTGCTTGCTTTGCAGGCACTAGTGTCTCATGAAATCCACGCTCAGACGAGGTTCTCCCGGTTGAATTCTTCTTCAACCCTTTGGGTTGAGGGGGTTGTTGGTTTGGAGGATTGTCGACTCTGGGGACCAATCATTTGGAATTCAGCTGAGTGAGGCCGCTTCAGGAGACGGTGATGCCACACCTTCTGGGTATCGTATCACCCCTCTTGAATGTCTGTGACGCTGATGACCGTATAGGATGCCGAACTTGTGTCAGTATAGGTCCATACTTGTGAGCAGGGTTGGGTTTGTTGTAGGAAGCCTTAACCTTCAGACTACATGGTTTTCTTGATAGTGAATCAATTTTGTTGGTATCAAGGGTTCTCATTATCAGATGTTTGTTCTTGACAGAGCAGATTTGTGGTCCTGTATCAGAGGTCCTTATTATCAGATGTGTGTTTGTTCTTTACAGAGCAGAATTTACGGTCCGATATCAGGATTTTCTTCTCATCAGAGATATGGTTGTTCTTGATAGAGCAGTATTGTGGTTTTGTTGATACAGAATCTTCACCTTCATCTCCTTAACAACACATTCGTCTTGATCTCCTGCTGCATGATTGCATTTTACATTGCTTTGCATACCCATTTGCATTTCATTAACGTGTCTGTGTTGCAGGTACCGTTTCCCCCAATTCAGGATTTCTTGCCTTCTATTGTGCTATTATGGGTTCTCTGAGGAAGACTGTGGCCGACAAGTTCCCTGCTCCTGATGTTGGTCAGCTGACTGGTTTAATTGCTTTGGCAGACGATTCTGTGAGAGATGAATTCAGAAAGTCTTACGGTAAACTGCTCAGTTTGGTTCGTAAACCCTCTGTGTTTGAGTTGAATGGGTTGCACGCCCTGCTGCAGTTCTACGATCCTCCGTTGAGATGCTTTACTTTCCAGGACTTTATTCTCGCACCCACACTAGAGGAGTATGTTGATTTGTTAGGTGTGCCTATCAAGAGTCAGATGCCATTTGTTCATATGGACGCGGAGCCTAATCTGGCTAGTCTAGCCCCTTCACTTCATCTGGATGCCTCCGAGTTGGTCTTGTCTAGTTGGAACAGGGTTCCCGGCTTCTCCTTGCATTTCTTAGTGGGAAAGGCTCAGCAGTGCGCCAAAGACGGATGTTGGGTCGTGTTCAACGCCATTCTTGCTCTGTGCATATATGGCATCATTCTGTTCCCTAATATGCCTAACTTTGTAGACTTCGACGCCTTCCATATCTTTGCATCAGGCAATCCAGTCCCTACCTTGATAGGAGATGTCTATCACTCCGCCCACTACAAAAACGAGAACAGAAGGGGAAAGAATGTCTCTTGCTGTGTTCCCCTGCTCTATAGATGGCTTGATAGCCACCTACCCAAGAAGGGTCCCTTTGCTTCGTCTGCAGCCACAGCTGAGTGGCCTGAGCGTTTGATGAGTCTGTCAGCGGAGGATATTGCCTGGTTTGATAGAGATAGGTTGGGTACCGAGATCATCTTCAACTGTAGTGGGTTTCCGAACGTGCCTCTGATAGGCAGAAAGGGCTGTATAAACTATAATCCATCTCTGCTGGTCCGACAGTTTGCTTATGCTTTGTGAGCTCCGCCGAAGGAGGAAGAGGTGCAGGAATCTTTGTACCTCACTGGTCTTCTAGAGGGGGATATGTTATCCAAGCTTCGGCGCGCATGGAATGGTATCTGTAAGCGGGGAAAGCCGTCGCTGGGAAAAAGTAATAGTCAGGCCTACGCTCCATATGTGACCTGGATCAGAGCCAGAGCAATGCTATAGGGATGCCGTTTCCTCCTCCCAAGCCAGAAAGCCCTCCAGTGATTGAAGAGCCTACCACCGTGCCTATTCAGCAGCATAATCAGGTGTTAGCTGAGAGAGATGAGCTGAAAAAGGCAAATGAAGAATTGGAGAAAGAATTGGCCCAGCTCAGAAGCGAGAGGAGCGAAGCCGTCCATTCCTTCAAGAGGCAGACAGAGCTGGTGAACCAGTTGGGGACAGATTTGACTAAGCAGATAGCTGAGCGCGAGCGCATGGGTCGAGACTTCAAAGCTGTCAATGATGTACTGGCCACTAAGAAGCAGCACTTGGATGAAGCGTATAGGAGAATATCCAAGTTTAATCAGCATTGGAAGGCCACCCTAGCCAACGGCAAAGAACGGGAGGATAAGCTGAAGCAACAGATCTCCAAGCTGAAAGCCCAGGTGAAGGCTGGTGAGAAGAGGTTTGATGAAGAAACCGCTCGCAGATATGCCGCTGAAAGCCAGCTCAACAAGGCTCTTGCTAACCTGAAGGAGTGCAAGCTGATGTTTGAATCCAAGAAGCGGAAGTTAGAAGATTGTTTCGGCGAAGGAGCATGGGAAGATTCGGTTGAAGGTCTTCAATACACCATTGTGCAAAGGGAGTTACTCGTCGAAGGGTTGCTCACTCGGCCTGATCATCCAGAAACGAAGGGGTTGTTAGAAGAGTTTCGCGCTCGTGGCCCTGCTTGACTATTTGTAATCCTTTTGTTTTGATCATTGTTGTATGCTGACCATCACCAGGCTTGTTGGTTGAGGTCATGCTATTGATTCAGCTTGTACTCAGTGACGTTGTGTGTAACGCCCCGATTCTGAATTCCCATTAATTGTTGAGTCTTTTAATTTATTTAATTGATGTTTGTTTTAAATTGAGAAATTATATATTATTATGTGGTGTTTGCTTATTTTATCTATTTTTACCGATTCAGAGAGTTTTCGGGGAATTAGAGTAAAAAGGGCATTTTAGACATTTAGCACTTTAGTGTGAGAATTGATTGGTAAGTGTTGGAAAGAATTTGAGAGGAAAGAAATAGAGATAGAAATAGAATAAGAGAGGAAAAGAAATAAAGATAGTAACATAAGAAGAAAAACAAGAGAAAGAAAAGAGGAGAAGAGAAAGAGAAGAGAAAGTGGAGAGGAAAACCTAGAATCATCAAGGGATCATCACCAAAGCTTGCAATCGTTCGGTAACGGTGTGAAACTCCATCATCTCTTTAATGTATATGATTGTATGTGTATGTGTGTGGATTTTGTAGAGTTTCTACTCTTTTTCCACTTAGTTTAGAAGTTGGTTTTGTGAGTAGAATGAGGTTTTAATCGGTTAGAACTCGGATTAGACGATGTAGTTTAGTCGGGTGATGATTGGGTTGTGCCACTGAGACTGGTTTGGATTTAATCGGTTGATTTTGTGGAGTTTGGGCTCTTGAGACAGCCATGGAAGTTCTGTCTTCGCAGGCTCGCCAGGCGAATGACAGCGAAGCTTCGCCAGGCGAAGCCCAACGAGCTGTAGCGAAGCAAGTCAGAAGCTAACACCTTGTATTCGCTGGCAAGTTCGCCAGGCGAGGTTAGTTGGCGAAGGTTCGCCAGGCGAGTGTGTAGCGAGCCTCAGCGAGTAATTCCAGAATTACTCCCAGTGGACTTCGCTGGGAAGTTCGCCAGGCGAAGGCCAGCGAGCATTCGCTGCGTGGCTTCGCCAGGCGAAGGTTGGCGAACATGACAGTGTTATTTGTTTTGCTGTTTTGTTCATAGCATGATGTTTGGTTGATTCAATTATGATTAATGCCTATATAAATGATTGAGGTGTGAACTGTTTCGACATATCGTGCTGTGGGTGGCCTAAAGGCATGAATCCTAGATTGTAGAGTCAAGGTGAATCCTGAACGTTTGATAATCTTGTGTATTTGCTCGAATAGAATAGAAACGCATTGATAGGCTGATATGTGTGTAAACCATGTGTGAAATGGTGCATAATGTGAATGCATGATAGATATATGCGATGTATGTGATAAATGCAATGAGGATGTTTGTGAGCATAGTATGCATTTTTGTGTTGAATGATCCCTCGGAGGATTTGCATTGTGAAGCATCTTAGTATGCATTTATGTGTTGATTGATCCCTCGGAGGATTTGCAGAACCTCGTATGATACGATGGTTATATTAGATTCCTTGGAGAATCGGTTGCATTGTATGATTCCTCGGAGAATCGGTCATAACATGTAATCCCGTGGAGGATTGGCTAGAGTATTTGATTCCGTGGAGAATCTGCTGAGTACTTGATCCCGTGGAGGATCTGCTGAATATTCGATTCCGTGGAGAATCTGATGAATATTTGATTCCGTGGAGAATCTGCTGAGTACTTGATCCCGTGGAGGATCTGCTGAATACTCGATTCCTTAGAGAATCTGTTGAATGAGTCGGTACCGCATTTGCATCTGCATAGAGTCGTGTGTCGGTCTCTATGAGTTGCATGAGTCATCCGTGTATGATGCATTGGTTGAATGAATATAACTGTGTATGTTATATATGATTGTTTGGAAGAACATATTGTGAATGTTCATAAGCATGTGTAGAGGCATGATTATTTGTATATGTTTAACGTGGTGAGAACATAATTTGAGTATAACTTGTACAAATGTGAGTATATGTATATATATACAATTTTATGCATTAACTGTTATGATGTTGTTTCTCACCCTTCTGCTGTTTTATAATGCTCTATGAGGCATTGCAGAGTAGGAAGCTGGAGGTTCTTTTTGGTGAAGCGATGTCTTCATTCTTTTTGGTCAATGGCTCTGATATGTAACATCTGGGTAGTTAGGAAGCCTTTGACTCTTTTGGAGTTACATTTGTTTTGATTCTTTTGTGATACATATGTGTATGTATCTGCTGTGGATATGTTGTAAAGCATGAATTAACTGATGTTTGTATATAAGTTTATGAATGTGATCGATTCAATATTTGGATGTTTCCGCTTTTATTCTAAATATTGAGATGTGGGTTACCCATTGTTGCATATCAAATTGAGCGGGTATCGTATGTGTTTAGTTTCATGATAATGTGATGCGCCTCTTATATACCATGTTTTAATTAAACTCTGATGAAATAAATTTTCTAAGTGCCTAATTGATTTATTTGATTAATTTGGGGGTATAGAAAGGGGGTGTTACATTAAGTGGTATCAGAGCCAGTGTTGAGTCAGTCGTGTCTGTCTTGTTGTTGTGTTGGTTGAACGGTTGTTTAACCTTGTTGTTATTTTTGGGAATCCTCAGAATATGGCAGGTCGTAATGACAATGCTATGGCAGCGGCGTTAGAGGCTATGGCCAGAGCTGTGCAGGGTGCACCTAACGTGAATGCGAATGATGAGTTCAGGAAGAACCAACCACCGGTGTTCAAAGGGAGATTTGATCCGGATGGTGCTCAGATATGGTTAAAGGAAATTAAGAGGATATTTAGGGTGATGGATTGTGCTGAGGGGAACAAGGTGAGACTAGGGACTCACATGCTGAGAGAAGAGGCTGATGACTGGTGGGTCAGCGTGAGGCAAGTTCTTGAGGTCGACGATGAGGAGATTACGTGGGATTTATTTCGTACTGAGTTTCTAAGGAAGTATTATCCCGAAAGTGTTAAAGGGAAGAGAGAAATGAAATTTCTGGAGTTGAAACAAGGTAATATGTCGGTGGTGGACTACACCGCTAAGTTTACTGAGTTAGTGAAGTTTCACCCTCACTATGATGCGGTTACGGCGGAATTTTCCAAATGTATCAAGTATGAGAATGGCTTGCGTCCTGAGATAAAGCAAGCGGTGGGTTATCAAAGGATACGAAGATTTTCGGATTTGACCGAGTGTTGCAGAATTTATGAAGAAGACAGTAGAGTTCGTTCTACTCATTATAAGGGTTTGAGCGAGAGGAGAGGGAAGCAGCAAGTACGAAGCGGACCTTATGTGACGCCTGCTGAGAAGGGGAAACATAGGGGAAACTTTGATAGGAGACCCGGAGGAGGTTCCGGTGCGATCAAATGTTTTAAGTGTGGCGTGATGGGCCACAAGTCTTATGATTGTGGAAAGTTCAAGGCGAAGTGTTCCAACTGTGGGCTCCTTGGACATGATGCAGCAGAGTGTAGAAAGAATGTTGTGAAGTGTTTTAATTGTGGCGAGGTGGGTCACATTAGCCTGAATTGTACCAAACCGAAGCAAGCTCAGGCGGGCGGAAAAGTTTTCGCATTAGCAGGTTCAGACGCTACTGATGCGGCGGATCGTTTGATTAAAGGTACATGCTTTATTAATGATATGCCTTTAGTTGCTATTATTGATACTGGAGCGACTCACTCGTTCATTTCTCTTGCGTGTGCTAAGCGGTTGGATTTGTGTATGGTTTCTTTGAGTAGTGGTATGGTTATTGGGACTCCCGCTTCGGGGTCGGTAACTACTTCTTTGGTGTGTGCAAGTTGTCCTTTGACCATGTATGGTAAGGACTTCGTTATGGATTTAGTGTGTTTACCGTTGGAAGGTTTGGACGTAATCTTGGGTATGAACTGGTTGCAATTTAATAGAGTTCATCTGGATTGCTATCACAAGTTAGTAAGGTTTCCTTCTTTGGAAGATGGTGAAAACGAGAGTTTTCTTTCCACTAAAGAGTTGAAGAAACTTTTAGCGGACGAAGCTCAGTTGTTTGGTTTGTTTGCATCGTTGTCGGTGGAGAGCAAAGTTGAGCTCGACGTGTTTCCTGTGGTTTGTGAATTTCCTGAAGTGTTTCCGGAAGATGTTGCGGATGTGCCGCCAAAGAGAGAGGTTGAATTTTCTATTGATCTAGTTCCGGGTACTAGACCGATTTCGATGGCCCCGTATCGGATGTCGGCATCGGAGTTGGTGGAATTGAAGAAGCAGTTGAATGATTTGATGGATCAATTAGTTGGAGCCCGTGTTTTTAGTAAGATTGATTTGAGATCCGGTTATCACCAGATTCGGGTTAAGGAAGAAGATATTTCGAAGACGGCTTTTAGAACACGATATGGTCACTATGAGTATACGGTGATGCCATTCGGAGTTTCTAATGCGCCGGGTGTTTTCATGGAATATATGAACCGTATCTTCCACGAGCAGTTGGATCGTTTTGTGGTAGTGTTTATCGATGACATTTTGATTTATTCTAAGTCTCGAGAGGAACACGAAGAACATTTAAGGATTGTGTTGCGGATTTTGAAAGAGAAGAAGTTGTACGCAAAGTTGTCTAAGTGTGAGTTTTGGTTGTCGGAGGTGAGTTTTCTTGGACATATTATTTCCGGCAATGGTATTAGCGTGGATCCATCCAAGATCGATGCGGTAATGCAATGGGAGACTCCAAGATTGGTTACGGAAATTCGAAGCTTTTTGGGCTTGGCCGGTTACTACCGGAGGTTTATCGAAGGATTTTCAAAGTTAGCACTTCCGTTAACGCAGTTGACTTGTAAAGGAAAGACTTTTATTTGGGATGTTAATTGTGAAGAGAGTTTCATGGAATTAAAGAGAAGGTTAACGACAGCGCCAGTTTTGATTTTGCCGAATCCTACGGAACCTTTTGTGGTTTATTGCGATGCTTCTTTGTCAGGATTGGGTGGTGTATTGATGCAAGATGGGAAGGTCGTGGCGTATGCTTCTAGGCAGTTGAGAGTGCATGAAAAGAATTATCCTACTCATGATTTGGAGTTAGCGGCCGTAGTGTTCGTTTTGAAAATTTGGAGGCACTATCTTTATGGTGCAAGATTTGAGGTTTTTAGCGATCATAAGAGTTTGAAGTATTTGTTTGACCAGAAAGAATTGAATATGAGGCAAAGGAGATGGCTAGAACTTTTGAAAGACTATGATTTTGGTTTAAATTATCATCCGGGTAAGGCGAATGTGGTAGCCAATGCTTTAAGTCGGAAGTCGTTGCACGTGTCTACTTTGATGGTTAGAGAGTGGGAACTTTTGGAGAACTTTAGAGATTTGAGTTTGGTTTGTGAGTTAACACCGAGTAGTGTGAAGCTGGGTATGTTGCATGTCACGAATGATTTCCTTGCTACGGTGTGTGAAAAGCAAAAGTTGGATTTGAAATTTGTGGATTTGATGACGAATGGAAATGAAGATTTCAAAGTTGATGAATTAGGAGTTTTGAGGTTTCGAGGTCGTATTTGTATTCCCGATGATGCGGATTTGAAAAAGATGATATTGGAAGAGGGACATCGGAGTAACTTGAGTATTCATCCGGGAGCGAATAAGATGTATCAGGATTTGAAGAAGATCTTTTGGTGGTCTGGATTGAAAAGCGATGTCACTCGTTTTGTGTACTCGTGTTTGACTTGCCAGAAGTCTAAGGTAGAGCATCAGAAGCCTAGTGGATTGATGCAACCGTTGGATATTCTGGAATGGAAATGGGATATTATATCGATGGATTTTGTTACGGGATTGCCGAATACGCAAAGAGGACATAATGCTATTTGGGTGATTGTTGATAGGCTTACTAAATCAGCTCACTTTATTCCGATTGATATTACTTATTCTTTGGAAAGGTTGGCCGAGATTTATGTTGGCACTATTGTGAAGCTTCATGGAGTTCCTAAGAGTATTGTGTCGGATAGAGATCCTAGATTTACTTCAAGATTTTGGGAGAGTTTGCAAGGTGCCTTGGGTTCTAAGTTGAGATTGAGTTCGGCATATCATCCGCAAACAGATGGTCAAACCGAGAGGACGATTCAATCGTTAGAAGATTTGTTGCGTGCTTGTGTGCTTGAACAAGGTGGTGCGTGGGATGGTTATTTAGCGTTGATTGAGTTCACCTATAATAACAGTTTCCATTCGAGTATTGGTATGGCGCCATTTGAGGCTTTATATGGTCGGAGATGTCGAACACCTCTGTGTTGGCATGAGACGGGTGAAAGGTCGGTAGTTGGTCCTGAAATGGTACAGCAAACGACGGAAAAGGTGAAATTTATTCGGGAAAAGATGAGAGATTCTCAGAGTAGACAGAAAAGTTATCATGATAAAAGAAGAAAGGATCTCGAGTTTCTAGAGGGCGACCATGTGTTTTTGAGAGTTACACCGGTTGCGGGTGTGGGTCGTGCTTTGAAGTCGAGAAAGTTGACTTCTCGTTTTATTGGTCCGTATCAGATTGTCGCACGAGTTGGTGCTGTGGCTTATCGTGTGGTGTTGCCTCCGAATCTTTCGAATTTGCATGATGTATTCCATGTCTCGCAACTTCGGAAGTATGTTCCGGATCCGTCACATGTTATTCCAATGGATGAAGTGGAAGTAAGAGATAACCTTACAGTTGAAGTTTTACCGGTTAGTATTTTGGACCGTGAAGTTAAGAAACTAAGAGGCAAGGATATTGTGCTCGTGAAAGTGTCTTGGGGGGGTGCCTCGGAAGGCAACATGACTTGGGAATTGGAGAGCAAGATGCGAGAGTCGCATCCGGAGTTGTTTGAATAAGGTAATATTTTCGAGGACGAAAATTTCTAAAGTGGGGGAGAGTTGTAACGCCCCGATTCTGAATTCCCATTAATTGTTGAGTCTTTTAATTTATTTAATTGATGTTTGTTTTAAATTGAGAAATTACATATTATTATGTGGTGTTTGCTTATTTTATCTATTTTTACCGATTCGGAGAGTTTTCGGGGAATTAGAGTAAAAAGGGCATTTTAGACATTTAGCACTTTAGTGTGAGAATTGATTGGTAAGTGTTGGAAAGAATTTGAGAGGAAAGAAATAGAGATAGAAATAGAATAAGAGAGGAAAAGAAATAAAGATAGTAACATAAGAAGAAAAACAAGAGAAAGAAAAGAGGGGAAGAGAAAGAGAAGAGAAAGTGGAGAGGAAAACCTAGAATCATCAAGGGATCATCACCAAAGCTTGCAATCGATCGGTAAGGGTGTGAAACTCCATCATCTCTTTAATGTATATGATTGTATGTGTATGTGTGTGGATTTTGTAGAGTTTCTACTCTTTTTCCACTTAGGTTAGAAGTTGGTTTTGTGAGTAGAATGAGGTTTTAATCGGTTAGAACTCGGATTAGACGATGTAGTTTAGTCGGGTGATGATTGGGTTGTGCCACTGAGACTGGTTTGGATTTAATCGGTTGATTTTGTGGAGTTTGGGCTCTTGAGACAGCCATGGAAGTTCTGTCTTCACAGGCTCGCCAGGCGAATGGCAGCGAAGCTTCGCCAGGCGAAGCCCAGCGAGCTGTAGCGAAGCAAGTCAGAAGCTAACACCCTGTATTCGCTGGCAAGTTCGCCAGGCGAGGTTAGTTGGCGAAGGTTCGCCAGGCGAGTGTGTAGCGAGTCTCAGCGAGTAATTCCAGAATTACTCCCAGTGGACTTCGCTGGGAAGTTCGCCAGGCGAAGGCCAGCGAGCATTCGCTGCGTGGCTTCGCCAGGCGAAGGTTGGCGAACATGACAGTGTTATTTGTTTTGCTGTTTTGTTCATAGCATGATGTTTGGTTGATTCAATTATGATTAATGCCTATATAAATGATTGAGGTGTGAACTGTTTCGACATATCGTGCTGTGGGTGGCCGAAAGGCATGAATCCTAGATTGTAGAGTCAAGGTGAATCTTGAACGTTTGATAATCTTGTGTATTTGCTCGAATTGAATAGAAACGCATTGATAGGCTGATATGTGTGTAAACCATGTGTGAAATGGTGCATAATGTGAATGCATGATAGATATATGCGATGTATGTGATAAATGCAATGAGGATGTTTGTGAGCATAGTATGCATTTTTGTGCTGAATGATCCCTCGGAGGATTTGCATTGTGAAGCATCTTAGTATGCATTTGTGTGTTGATTGATCCCTCGGAAGATTTGCAGAACCTCGTATGATACGATGGTTATATTAGATTCCTTGGAGAATCGGTTGCATTGTGTGATTCCTCGGACAATCGGTCATAACATGTAATCCCGTGGAGGATTGGCTAGAGTATTTGATTCCGTGGAGAATCTGTTGAGTACATGATCCCGTGGAGGATCTGCTGAATATTCGATTCCGTGGAGAATCTGATGAATATTTGATTCCGTGGAGAATCTGCTGAGTACTTGATCCCGTGGAGGATCTGCTGATTACTCGATTCCTTAGAGAATCTGTTGAATGAGTCGGTACCGCATTTGCATCTGCATAGAGTCGTGTGTCGGTCTCTATGAGTTGCATGAGTCATCCGTGTATGATGCATTGGTTGAATGAATATAACTGTGTATGTTATATATGATTGTTTGGAAGAACATATTGTGAATGTTCATAAGCATGTGTAGAGGCATGATTATTTGTATATGTTTAACGTGGTGAGAACATAATTTGAGTATAACTTGTACAAATGTGAGTATATGTATATATACAATTTTATGCATTAACTGTTATGATGTTGTTTCTCACCCTTCTGCTGTTTTATAATGCTCTATGAGGCATTGCAGAGTAGGAAGCTGGAGGTTCTTTTTGGTGAAGCGATGTCTTCATTCTTTTTGGTCAATGGCTCTGATATGTAACATCTGGGTAGTTAGGAAGCCTTTGACTCTTTTGGAGTTACATTTGTTTTGATTCTTTTGTGATACATATGTGTATGTATCTGCTGTGGATATGTTGTAAAGCATGAATTAACTGATGGTTGTATATAAGTTTATGAATGTGATCGATTCAATATTTGGATGTTTCCGCTTTTATTCTAAATATTGAGATGTGGGTTACCCATTGTTGCATATCAAATTGAGCAGGTATCGTATGTGTTTAGTTTCATGATAATGTGATGCGCCTCTTATATACCATGTTTTAATTAAACTCTGATGAAATAAATTTTCTAAGTGCCTAATTGATTTATTTGATTAATTTGGGGGTATAGAAAGGGGGTGTTACATTGTGTACCACCTTGATGGGCTTTCTTTATATATATGAGATGTTATTTCCATGATTGGACTCAGACTTCTTATTATCAGCACTGTCACTCAGGCACTAGGATCGGCGGATACATCCCTAACACACAGACACACGTTTGCATTTGCATGAAGCATCTGCATAGCAAGCACTTTGTCGATTTTTTCTAACCCTTTTGTGTATACAAGTTGTTTCAGGTTGTTCCAGGATAGATCAGAGACCTATCCACCACTATCCGACCAGAGCAAATCAAGCCAGAGTTATGGAGCAAGTACAAACTGACGTTCAAGAACTCCGAGAAAGGATGGACCGCTTCATGGAGCTCATGCAAGTGGTCGCCAACGGCCAGGATCATCTCAGAACCTTGGTTCATCCTCTAATCTCAAGGGTTGACAGCAATGGCATACTCCATGGTGGGACTGTGCCAACCCCTCCGCCTGTTGAAACTCCTCAGAATGGCGTCCCCGTGATTGGGGGGAATGGCAGTGCCAACGGCAATGTAATCGCTAACATGGGACTCAACGGTAATACGACTGGCATCGGTAATGGGAATTTTGAAGCTAATGTCAATGTTAGACTGGGCAACGGCAATGCGGGTGTTCGAAATATGTATGGGCCTCAACCGTGGTTAGAAGACCGTCAAGACGATGTGTTCTCATAGAGAGGTGCTGAAGGGGAGCTGACTGCTAAAGCACGTCTGAGGTTTAAGGCACTCGAGGACAAGATGAGGAATTTCGAGAACCAGAACACCATGGGTGTTGACATGTCCAAGTTGGGACTGATTGCTGATTTCAAGGTGCCTCCCAAGTTCAAGGTACCTGACTTTGAAAAGTATAAGGGCACCACTTGCCCTCGCGTCCATCTGAGATCATACTACCGGAAAATGTCCGCTCACTCCGAAGATGAGAAGTTGCTGATGCACTTCTTTCAGGATAGCTTGTCCGGGCCATCCTTGGAGTGGTACATGAGTCTGGAGCCTACCAGTGTGCGCGCGTGGAAGGAACTTGCTGAAGCATTCGTGCACCACTACCAATATAACAGTGACTTGGCTCCGAACCGGGTCCAACTGCAGAATCTGTCACAGAGGAACAACGAAGGGTTCAAGGAATACGCCCAGGGATGGCGTGAATTAGCAGCTAGGGTTCAGCCGCCGATGGTTGAATGGGAGCTTGTTGAAATGTTCGTAGCCATCCTCCCAGGGGTTTATTACGAGAAATTGGTCAGCAGTATGTCTGGAAGCTTCTCAGATCTCATTATCACGGGTGAGCACGTTGAAAATGGGATCAAACTGGGGAAAATTCAAGGGGATCTGTCCTTAGCTGGAGGAGGAAAGAAACCATATGGTGGAAAAAGGAGGGAAGGAGAGACGAGCGTCGTGTCCAACGCTCGAAGGAAGGTTAAAGGCCAGCACCAGCAGGTGGCTAGCATAACCATCCCCGCGGTCCAACAGCAGCAGCAGCAGCCAAATCAACAAGGGTACAGAAAGTATCAGAATAGGGCACCTCTGTCGAGTCGTCACCTCGAGACTCCGCCCATGTCTTATGCTCAGTTGTTACGGACTCTGCTTCAGTTACAGCTGATCCAGAAGAGAGCCCTGGCTCCCTTGACAGGGGCACCTCCTCCAGGTTATGATGCGAATGCGACTTGTGAATTTCACTCAGGGGCACCAGGCCACACGATAGAAAATTGCAAAGCATTCAAGCACAAGGTGCAGGATATGGTGGATGCTAAGATCATCAATTTCTCGGATAATGTGCGAAACGTCACGAAGAACCCTATGCCGAATCATAGGGGAGGTGGGGTAAACGCCATTATTGAAGACGAGAGCTTGGATTTGTTGACTGACGTCAAGGATCTGAGGACACCGCTTAGCTTTGTTAAAGCCAAGCTAATGAAAAAAGGTTACTTCCCGGGCTGTGGAGAACTGTGTATGGGCTGTGCAACTAGTCCTGATGGATGTGAACAGTTGATAGAGGGGATTCAGAGTATGATGACCGAAGGAATCCTGCAGTTTAGCCGAAGGGCCGAAAGCGGATCGGGAGAGGTAATTCTGAAGCAAGGTGATGAGGTTGCCACCATCACCATCCCTCGTCGGACGATAACTATTTCTGCACCCAGGCCGCCCACGATTACCATCACCAAAGTTGGGCCGATACCTTTTGAAAGCACCAATGCTGTCCCGTGGCATTATGGGGAAAATGTCTACTGCAACAGACAGAAGTTGGAACTGGAACCATCTGGGTCGTCTGTGGATAACCTAGGGGGCATTGGCGGAATCACTCGCAGCGGAAGAGTATTTGCTCCACCCGAGGTTGTGGCGGACAAAGCGGAGAAAGCTGAAGTAACTGATAAGGGAAAGAGTAAGGTCGCTGAAGAAACACCTCGTGGGGTAGAAAAAGACTTACTTGTTAAAGACGCCGAAGAGTTTATGAGGTTGATTAAAAAGAGTGACTACAAGATCGTGGATCATCTCCATCAAACACCCTCGAAAATTTCCATCCTGAATTTGTTGTTGTGTTCTGAGGCACATCGCAACGCGCTGCTGAAGGTGTTGAATGCCACGTATGTACCGCAGGAAATATCGGTTAACGAGTTGGAAGGGGTCGTAGCCCACGTAAATGCTGGAAACAGGTTAGGGTTCACTGACTTGGAGTTGACGCCAAAGGGAAGAAACCACAACAGCGCCCTGCACATCTCGATAGAGTGTAGGGGAACAATTATGTCCCATGTGTTGGTGGACACGGGGTCATCGCTCAATGTTCTTCTGAAGAAAGCATTGATGAAGTTAGACACTCGAGGATTGATTTGCACACCCAGTGATCTGGTTGTGAAAGCGTTCGATGGAACCAAACGTCATGTTTTCGGGGAGGTGACGCTGCCAATCCAAGTTGGGCCGGAAACATTCGGCGCGGTCTTTTACATTATGGACATCATGCCTGCCTACAGTTGTCTCCTGGGCCGGCCATGGATCCATTCTGCTGGCGTCGTGACCTCCACGTTGCACCAGAAGCCTAAATATGCTGTCGGAGGCAGCATCGTGACTGTTTATGGCGAGGAAGACATAATGGTGAGCCATTTGTCGTCCTTCAAGTATGTTGAGATGGATGGGGAAATCCACGAAACCCTATGTCAGGCGTTCGAAGCTGTTAAAGTCAAGAATGTAGCTCCGGTAATCACTGAGAAGCCAGAGATGACTCTCTCTTCCTTCAAGGAAGCCCGGGTCGTTGTCCAAGCTGGATCCACCCCAGGTTGGGGGCGAATTCTAGAGATACCTAGCAAGCAAGACAAGTTCGGGTTGGGATACTCTCCTACGGCTAAAGCCTCTTCTTCTCACAGTGCGTCGCGAGGTAAAGGGCCGATCCAGTTTACCAGTTGCGGGGTAATATTCGAGAGTGTCAACGCAGTGTCTGAAGACGACGAAGACAGCGACTGCGATCTGGACTCTTGGATCCAGCCAAGCAAGCCAAGCGAGAGCCTCAACAACTGGTCCATCAGGGATACCATTCAAGTGGCAGACAAAGAGTAATGATTTACTTTCTCCAATCATTGTACAACCCTATGTCCTACCCGGGGCATAGTGGTTTTATTGTCAGGGCCTTGTTTGATTATGTACATGCATTTTACCAATAAATCAAAAGGCGTTTTTTTCGTATTCAAATATTGTGATCTCTATTATTCCTGTTTTATATTTGTTTTGAAAAACAATAAAATGACAATGGGGTTTGTGCTAACCTGCATATCCTTGTTTTAAGCTTAACCCTTGTTATTGCAGGATCCACATAGCAGATGACATCGACTCTGGACCTTCTACGACTCACTTCGACTTCGATTGCCCGACCTATCAAGCCGAAGAAGAGATTGATGAAGACGAAGACCTTCCCGAAGAGTTGGCCCGCTTGTTGAAACAAGAAGAGAAAGTTATTCTGCCTCACGAGGAAGAGATTGAGATTGTGAATCTAGGTTCTAAAGAACTTGTCAGGAATGTCAGGATAGGGGCTGCATAGCAGAGTGATGTCAAGCAGAGATTGGTCGAGATGCTTCGAGAGTATATTGACATTTTTGCTTGGTCATACGAAGATATGCCCGGACTTGATACTGACATCGTGGTCCACCACTTGCCGCTGCGAAAAGATTGTCCTCCCGTTAAGCAGAAGCTCAGGAGGACGCAAACAGATATGGCCGTTAAGATTAAAGAGGAAGTGCAAAAGCAGCTTGATGCTGGCTTCTTAGCGGTCACTACTTACCCTCCGTGGGTCGCCAACATAGTGCCTGTACCGAAGAAGGACGGTAAGGTGCGAATGTGCGTCGATTATCGGGATTTGAATAGGGCGAGCCTTAAGATGATTTCCCGCTCCCTCATATTGATTTGTTGGTCGACAATACATCTCAGTTCTCCGTGTTTTCGTTCATGGATGGCTTCTCCGGCTACAATCAGATCAAGATGGCGCCGGAGGACATGGAGAAAACTACGTTTATCACTCCTTGGGGAATGTTTTGCTACAAGGTAATGCCTTTCGGTCTGAAGAACGCAGCGGCCACTTACCAACGAGCAATGGTTACTTTGTTTCATGACATGATTCATCATGAGATTGAAGTCTATGTTGATGACATGATTGCGAAGTCCCAAACGGAGGAGGGACATCTGGTCAATTTGCTGAAGCTTTTTGAGAGGATTAGGAAGTTCAGGTTGAGGCTGAATCCTAACAAGTGTACTTTCGGAGTACGGTCGGGAAAACTACTGGGGTTTATCGTGAGCGAAATAGGCATCGAGGTTGATCTTGCGAAGATAAAAGAAATACAAGAAATGCCAGCGCCAAGAACAGAAAATGAAGTTCGTGGTTTCCTGGGCAGGATAAACTACATTGCAAGTTTATCTCTCAGCTCACGGCCACGTGCGAACCGATGTTCAAACTGCTAAAGAAAGATCAGACGATTATCTGGAACGAGGAAACAGGCATCAAATTTGATGGCTGACTCAACCCGAAGTTGAGAAGAACATCTGACCTTGCTGTCAGGCATTAGTTAAACAAACAGGAATCGAAACCGAAGGCCGGCTCAACCCGAAGTTGAGAAGAACATCTGACCTTGCTGTCAGGCATTAGTTAAACAAACAGGAATCGAAACCGAAGGCCGGCTCAACCCGAAGTTGAGAATAACATCTGACCTAGCCGTCAAGCATCTGTTAAACAAACAAGCATCGAACCCAAAGGTCGGCTCAACCCGAAGTTGAGAAGAACTTCTGACATCGCCGTCAGGAATCTGTTAAACAAAAGGGTGTGGAACCCGAAGGCCGGCTCAACCCGATGTTGAGAAGAACATCTGACCTCGCCATCAAGCATCTGTTAAACAAACAGGCATCAAACCCGAAGGCCGGCTCAACACGAAGTTGAGAAGAACATCTGACCTCACCGTCAGGCATCTGTTAAACAAACAAGCATCGACTCCGATGGGCGGCTCAACCCGATGTTGATAAGAAAATCTGAACTCACCGTCAATCATCTGCTAAACAAACAATCATCGAACCCGAAGGCCGGGTAACACGAAGTTGCGAGGAACATCAGACCTCGCCGTCAGGCATCTGTTAAACAAACAAGCATCGAACCCGAAGGTCGGTTCAACATGAAGTTGAGAGGAACACTTGACTTCACTGTCAAGCATCTGTTAAACAAACAGGCATCAAATCCGAAGGCCGGCTCAACTCGAAGTTGAGAAGAACATCTGACCTCACCGTCAGGCATCTGTTAAACAAACAAGCATCGAACCCGTAGGGCGGCTCAACCCGAAGTTGATAAGAACATCTGACCTCGCTGTCAGGCATCTGTTAAACAAACAGGCATCGAACCCGAAGGTCGGTTCAACACGAAGTTGAGAGGAACATCTGACCTCGCTGTCAGGCATCTGTTAAACAAACAGGCATCGAACCCGAAGGTCGGCTCAACATGAAGTTGAGAGGAACAGTTGACTTCACTGTCAAGAATCTGTTAAACAAACAGGCATCAAATCCGAAGGCCGGCTCAACCCGAAGTTGAGAAGAACATTTGATCTCACCGTCAGGCATCTGTTAAACAAACAGGCATCGAACCCGAAGGGCGGCTCAACCCGAAGTTGATAAGAACATCAGACCTCGCCGTCAGACATCTGTTAAACTAACAGGCATCGAACCCGAAGGCCGGCTCAACCCGAAGTTGAGAAGAACATTTGACCTCGCCGTCAGGCATCGGTTAAACAAATAGGCATCGAACCCGAAGGCCGTCTGAATCCTTAGTTGAGAAGATTATTTGACCTCGCTGTCAAACATCTGTTAAAAAAACAAGCATCAACCCATAGGCCGGCTCAACTTGAAGTTGAGAGGAACATCTGACGTCCCCATCAGGCATTAGTTAAACAAACAGGCATCGAATTGGATGACTGACTCAACCCGAAGTTGAGAAGAACATCTGACCTCGCTGTCAAGCATTAGTTAAACAAACAGGAATCGAAACCGAAGGCCGGCTTAACCCGAAGTTGAGAAGAACATCTGACCTAGCCGCCAGGGATCTGTTAAACAAACAGGCATTGAACCCAATGGTCGGCTCAACCCGAAGTTGAGAAGAACATCTGACCTCGCCGTAAGGAATCTGTTAAACAAAAAGGTGCGGAACCCGAAGGTCGGCTCAACACGAAGTTGAGAGGAACATTTGACTTCACTGTCAAGCATTTGTTAAACAAACAGGCATCAAATCCGAGGATCGGCTCAACCCGAAGTTGAGAAGAACATCTGACCTCACCGTCAGGCATCTGTTAAACAAACAGGCATCGAACCCGAAGGGCGGCTCAACCCGAAGTTGATAAGAACATTAGACCTCGTCGTCAGGCATCTGTTAAACAAACATGCATCTAACCCGAAGGCCGGCTCAACACGAAGTTGAGAGGAACATCTGACCTCGTCGTCACGCATCTGTTAAACAAACATGCATCGAACCCGAAGGCCGTCTCAATCATTAATTGAGAAGAACATCTGACCTCGCCGTCAAACATCTGTTAAACAAACAAGCATCGAACCCGAAGGCCAGCTCAACTTGAAGTTTAGAGGAACATCTGACCTCCCCATCAGGCATTAGTTAAACAAACAGGCATCAAACCCGAAGGCCGGCACAACACGAAGTTGAGAAGTGTAATGCCCCGATTCTGAATTTCCCATTTTTATTGAGTCCTTTTTAATTTATTTGGATAATTAGTATTTTAATTATGGAATTTATGTGTTGATATGTTTAATTTCAATATTGTGCTATTTTACCGATTCGAAGAGTTTTTGGGGAAAATAGAGTAAAGGGTATTTTAGACATTTAGTATTAAGTGTTAAGTGAATTATTGTGTGAGAATTAATTGATAAGTGTTTGGAAGGAAATGAAGAGGAAAGAAAATAGAAATATGAGATAAGAAAGAAAAGGAGATAGGTAGAAACATTAGTGGAAAAACAAGGGAAAGAAAGAAGAGAGAAGAGAAAGAGGAGAAAGAAGAGGAAAACCTAGAATTTCATCAAGGATCAACATCCAAGCTTTCAATCAATCGGGTAAGTGTGTGAAACTCTATTATACTGTTAATGTGTATGATTATGTATACTTTTGGTTATTTGATGTTGGATTGAGAAGAGTTTCGACTCATTTTCATCTTAGGGAAATATTAGGATTTAATCGGTAGAATATGGTTTTAACCGGTTAGAATCGAGGAATGAATGGAGTAGGATAGTCGGGTGTTATTGGGTTGAATTTACTAGGGTGGTTTGGTTTTAGAATCGGTCGGTTTGCGAGGTTTGGCTTTTGGACAACCATGGGAGTTCTGAGTTCGCAGGTTCGCCAGGCGAACGGCAGCGAAGCTTCGCCAGGCGAAGCCCAGCGAGCAGTAGCAAACCAAGTCAAAAGCATCCACCCTGTCTTTGCTAGCAAGTTCGCCAGGCGAATGAGAGTGGCGAAGGTTTGCCAGGCGAGTGTGCTAGCGAGTAATTCCAGAATAACTCTCAGCGGTCTACGCTGGCAAGTTCGCCAGGCGAACTAGGTAGCGAAGGTTCGCCAGGGGCTTCGCCAAGCGAAGGTTGGCGAATGCGACAACATTTTCCTATTCTCTGTGTTTTTCCTTTCCATGCGGATTTCTTTGTTCGGTTATGTTTAATCCTTATCGAATTCAATAGTTTTGTGTGCCGTGTGGTACGTTGTGCTATGGGTAGCCGCAAGGCGTGAATCCTAGAGTGTGGAATTTTAATCGTGAAAGTATATGCCTTATATGGAATGGTATGTGTTGAAATGAAGAATATATATATATATATATATATATATATATATATATATATATATATATATATATATATATATATATATATATATATATATATATATATATATATATATATATATATATATATATATATATATATATATATATATATATATATATATATATATATATATATATATATATATATATATATATATATATATATATATATATATATATATATATATATATATATATATATATATATATATATATATATATATATATATATATATATATATATATATATATATATATATATATATATATATATATATATATATATATATATATATATATATATATATATATATATATATATATATATATATATATATATATATATATATATATATATATATATATATATATATATATATATATATATATATATATATATATATATATATATATATATATATATATATATATATATATATATATATATATATATATATATATATATATATATATATATATATATATATATATATATATATATATATATATATATATATATATATATATATATATATATATATATATATATATATATATATATATATATATAACTTATAGAGTATAAGTATATTGTGAATGTACATAGATTGTATGTGCATGTATGAGATGAATATGCATTGTGATATATTTGCGAATATGTATGCATGTAGAGAAATGTTGTGAGTCATTTTGCATAAAAGGCATCATGATGTACATTCTAACATGTTGATTCCTTAGAGAATCTGCTGAAAAGAGAAGTCGAGTTTTCGATTGATCTAGTTTCGGGTGCTAGACCGATTTCGATGGCGTCGTATCGCATGTCGGGATCAGAGTTGATAGAATTGAAGAAACAATTGAATGACTTACTGGAAAAGAGGTTTGTCAGGCCGAGTGTTTCTCCTTGGGGTGCATCGGTATTGTTAGTAAAGAAGAAAGATGGGAGTATGCGGTTGTGTATTGATTATCGGTAGTTCAACAAGGTAACTATTAAGAACAAGTATCCGCTTCCTAGAATTGATGATTTAATGGACCAATTGGTTGGTGCCCGTGGCTTTAGTAAGATTGATTTGAAGTCGGGTTACCACCAGATTCGTTTTAAGGATGAGGATATTCAAAAGACGGCTTTTAGGACACAGTGTCGCTACCGCGAAAATAAGGTGCCGGCAAAATAGAAGAGTCGCCCCTATTCGTTATTTATCCCTCAGAACGGGAAAGGAAACGATCGGAAAAACCTGACGAAAAGGTATAAGACAAGGTCATCGCAACCAATGTCTGGATTCAGGAGTCGGTTACGCAAGGGGAAGGTATTAGCACCCCTCACGTCCATCGTACTCGATGGGATCCACGCTTGTTGTGTTTATCTGACGGGTTTATTTACTATCTACCTATCAAGGCTTGGTCTAAAAAGAAAAGAAAATGACTCGGCAAAGCGTCGCACTTTATGCCTACGTATTCTCATCAGAGAATGAGAAATCAGATTCAACGTAGTTCGTCTAACTACGGGTGATGGGGGAAGGTGGCTCGCCAATACATCAGTATTGTGCCTACATACTCTCAACAGGTATGAGAGATCAGAGCTTACGTAGTTCGGGATAATACGGATTACGGGGATTCAGATTCATCTGTTTTTTCGAGTAGGGTTAACAAACAGTTCCAGCAGTTTGGTGTACACAGCTCGACCTTTGGAGACTTAGGCGTTACCATTTGTGGTAGAACTGGGAGTTAACGATTCTCTTTTCTTCAGAAAAGCTTCCTTTGAATTATGGGCCCACGGGGCAAAAATATTTGAAGTTTGTTTTCTGTCTTTTATGGAAGAACTATTTTTTATGGTTGTCTGTAGTTTGTACAACACTAGAGACTATGACTTAGGAGCGAATGTGTCATATAGCGTCCAAAGGACGTATACTAAATATTCTAGATGATTGAGAGGAGACCGTTCAATTATCATTACCGAAGTAGCATAAGGCTCGTAATGCGCTTATACTAACTTGCCTTTATTATGTTTTTTACTGTTGTTTGAGATGAGAAGAGAGAACATGCTCAACTAAGGGGAGACTATCAAGTCCTAATGTTGTCATGCCAAGGATTCATGCTATGGTTGAAGTTTGAAACAGGGATCTCCTAGAAGTTATCATGCATAGGTTTCAACCTAAAGTTCTAATCATCACTTCCTTATTAAAGGAAGTGAGATTCCTAGGGGATCATGTCAATGATAAACAGAAATAGATAAAGCATCAGCTTAAACAGTAAACAGTAAACGACTGTAAAATGCATGCAATACAAGTGAGGGAGGAAAGGTGTGTGGGGAATCAACCTCCACAAGCTCATCTCAACCTCAAGCCAAGTATGAATAACTGAAATCATAAAGGAAAATAAAATTCCATCAAGCAAATCACAAACCACACAGGCAAGGGAGCGAAGCTCTACCGAATACCAGCAAGCAAAGCCATACAGTAAAAATACAAGCAGAGGGAGAAACTCAACCTCTAATGAAATACAAGCAAGGGGAGAAACTCAACCCTTAGGATGCTCTTAGGCTTATTCAACTACATGACCTAATCTAAATGCATCACACCAATCAATTCACATCAATACAGTTGCACAGAAAGAAAACAGACAGTCAAGAAAGCAAATCAACAGCTTCCCCAGCTTCACAGCAAAGCAATCTTCTGACAGCAGTTCAGTCCACAGTCTGTAACTGTTCTTCAAGTCCATCATCTTGAAGAGAATGAAAGGTACTCCATCTTCAAGCTTCAATCTTCAATAGGCTCCACCAAGAATGAAGAGAATCAATAAGATGATTGTTTGATAATGGGAAGCAGACAGGAAACTAAAGGAATCCTATCTGACACTCAACCAGTCATCAGAGAAAGGCATCCTCAAAAGTTCTACTCGTTGTAAATTTCACACATCCCTCCAAAGGAGAGATGAGACTTTAACATGAGGACTTTGAATCATAGGATGAGAATGGAATGGGAACAAAACCAACCATTACTTGAAGAAATATCTATTTCTAAAGCTCTCTCCTAAAGCCCTAATTTCCTAAGCTACACAAAGCTAACAAAACGGAAGGGAAAACTCCAATCCAAGCTCCACCAGCCACTTCACACAAGCCTCATCATGTCCATGATATCTTCCAATGAGATCCAGAAGCCCACTATGCAAGGAAGCCCAACTTTGAGTCCATTCCACATCAATGACCAAAATTGAAACACCAAATGAACAAACAAGTAGAATATTCTATCAAAAATACCAAAACACATTCTAAAAATCTGAATATTTTTCTATGGGAACATGCATTCACTAATAAAATCTCTAAGTCCTCCAATAAAATCCTAAGTTGAAAGGTATCACTAAAGAGATCCACTAAAAATCACTCCTAAACAACTATACTAAAAGCATTTTTAAAATCATTTAAAAATCATGACAAAAATCATAAGGCAACCTCAATATGTATATAACAACAATCAAAAGGAATGAAAAGTTTATCCCATGCTAAAAGTCATCAATAAAATCAATCAAAAGGAAAGGCTATGTTATGAACATGTTAAGACTAGCCTAAGTATTAATTCAATCTAAAAATCCAAAACTAATTCTAAAATCCTAAGAAAATTTATAGGGGAACCTAAGCATGTTAGGTATCTGTAGTAGAAAAACCAGAGCCTAAAACTATGCTTAAAGGCACTAAAGAAATCACACACCAAAAATGGTCAAAAGGGAAATCAGGTGGGGAAGCCTCTAAAGATCTAGTTCAAAACAGAACCTACAGCTACCTAAAAATTACCCTAAAACTTTCTGGGAGTTCCTTAATATGTCTATAAAAAATCAGAAAAGAATTAAGTCCAAATTCTTTACCAAACTCCAGAACAAAAATCGGCAAGAAACAATGCAATTTTTGACATTTTATTATCCAACTAAAGGAGAAAAACGAAATCAAATTGAAAATTAAACGAAACTAAAATCCAATTGCGCACAAAGATCATAGACATGATAAGGATCATCCCAGAATTTTCTCATATTTTTCTAAGCATTTTTTCTATTTTATATGAATTAAAATCAAACAGCACACAAAATAGAATTTTAATGCCATTAAAAAACAACAATCAAATGGTTAAATTAAATCGGAAAACCAACCTACGGATCGGAGATTTGATCCGGTGATCGTTGATCAAGTGAATTTTCAAAGATCCGAACAAGATTATATGGAAAACTTCAAGATCCACAATAATTCTTGCAAGAAGATGAAGATCGAACACTTCGAATCCGAATTGCTCCGAATAAGTGCTTCCAACTTACACTCCAATATCCAACTTCAATTTGCACGAAAATTGATTATGAATCTTGATCCGATAATAATGATGAGTGGAGGTTTATGTTCAAGATTCCATTGATTTCAATGAAAAATCAATGGATCCAATGACAAGGAGCTATGGGTGAGGGTTTGGAGAATGAAGAAAATTGAGAGTATTGAGAGAGTGAGAGAATTTTTGAAAATGAAAAATGAAAATTGTGAGGAGTTTTTTTTTGGTTTGGAGCTGATCACTTAAGTACTCCTTAGGCTTGGATCCCAAGGTAAGGTTTGGACTTTACCTTGTGAAAATTGGTTTGGAGCTTAATGGTATGATTTTGGGATGTGTAGCTTATTCAGGAAGTCACAAATTGGAACACCATGAACCAAGCCCCAAATGAAAATTCTAATAATGCCAAAGTGTTTAGAACTTATTTTTCAATCAAAATGAGCACAAATTTGGCTTGAATTCATTCAATTATCAATTGTTTTGAATTTTTCTCTTTTTATTCATTAAAATGGTCTTTTTGTGAAATTTCTTCAACCAATTCTTGTTCTAATCCATATCAATGGACTCTTCATACTTGGCTAAGCTAAAAACATCATTTTGAGCAACTTTCATGTTGAACAAAATTCCATTTGTAGCTTGCAAGATGGTGAAATTGACTTATGATTCAAAATGACCTGTAATGTCCAAATACCCGAAATACCCTTGACTTGTCAAAGACATAACTTGAGTTCTACACATCCAATCATGGACTTCTAGTACTCTTTAGAAATCTAAGAGAATAAGGAACAACATTCATATTTACCAAAAGTTCATAGGAATCATCCTTCTAGGGCAAAAGTGTCATGCAAGTTGGGTAACTTTCAAGCTCCAAATTCACATGCCTCAGATGACCTGTAACTTGTATGGCTCATAACTTGAGTTCTATAATCCCTATCAAGGACTTCTAGTACTCAAATTAAAGCTAAGGTCATGATATACAACAATCATGTTGGGGTCAAGATGATATGACAATCATATCTTGAGTTAAATAGTCTTGAAGTCAGGGGTCAAACTAGGGGATTTTACACTGTCAAGTCTTAGAAACCCTAGCCTGAAACTTCTCAAACTCTTCAATCATGATGAGTTAACCTTGGAATAATCCTTATAACATCTCAATGTATCAATCCATGATCACATGGCTCTTGAATTAGGTCTCAACCGCCTTCAAATCCTCAGTTGACTTAGGGTTGACCCAGTCAAACCCTAGCTGCACCAATCATGTCTGAGGCTTCTTATTCTTGCACAATGACCTGTCTAGGCCTCAAAGTGATCTTAAACACTTATCATGAGCTCTCTCAAGACCTCAAGTCTAACTTCATGGCTTCAGAATCATCTGATGACTTCCCACAACTCTCAAGTTAGGAGACACACCCTCTTGGCTTCAATCACTCTCTCTGAAGATCTTTTAACTTCTCTGACAAGGATATCAACCCTTGAACACCTGAATAAGCCTCCCAGATAGCTTCAAAGTCTTGTGTAGCCCTTGATTGGTAATCATACCTCTTGATCTCCTGCATACATGTCAATGAAATGCAAATGATAATGCTAATGTGCATGAAATGAAACATAAGCTAGGTAAAGAAATGTTGGGCAAATTTTGGGGTGAAACAGCTGCCCCTATTCAAACGGCTTGGACCTGAATGGGTGAGAAGCGAACGGATCTCAAACAATCAAGGTGAAAGACGGTTGAATACCAACAAACCCGGAAATTTGCCAATTGCACAAGTATACGGTACTCTGATGGGGACAAATCTTCGGAAACTGAAATAATAGCTGCACGGCAACTAGCTGGAGAAATACTGATCTGAATCTCCGTCAGGATGATTCTCTGATTTATATGATATCATTGCATCCTCAAATCATCGAGGGATCACTGGTTATATGGTAACGGGTGATTTGCCAACCATGCACAGGTAAACGATACTCTGATTGTTAGGAACATCTTCAAAAACTGCGCATGACAGTTGCACGACAACTCTGCTGGGGAATTGGTCACACGGTAACCGGTGAAAGGTCTAATCTCAAATCTCAGTCAGGATGATCATCTGATTTTGCTGTAGATATTCGTCCTCAAGTCATCAAGGGGTCACCGGTTACGCGGTAATTGGTAATGAATGGTTGATTATACCGTCAGGCGTTCTGTGTCATAGCAGAAGAATTCCTTATCGTTGCCTATGGACTTATCATGTCGCTAGGAACGTCGACAACATCTTTGTAGAACTTCATCAGTAAGTCAATAAGGGATCACCGGTTGCTCGGTAACTGGTGAATGATGGTTGATTTTACCGTCGGGCGTTCTGCGCCACTGCAGAAGAATTCCTTATCGTCACCTATGGACTCATCGTGTCGCTAGGCACGTCGACAATATCTTTGTAGGACTTCATCAGTATGTCAATAAGGGATCACCGGTTACTCGGTAACTGGTGAAGGAGGGCTGATTTTGCCGTCGGGCATTCCGCGTCAGCTGGAAGAGCTGCTTCGGCCTCGCAGTCAGACTTCATCAGTATGTCCTGAAATGGGATCTTTAGTCATTCACGGGTCAATAGGGATATACCATCTTCTGTCGTTAGGCACTCCACGTCAGCTGAGATAACAGCTTCGGAATTGCAGTTGGACTTTCTCAGTAAGTCAGGGAATTTGGCACTACTGCCAGACTTCAATCATCAAGTCTTCCAGGAAATTTCAACTTTTCTGTTTAAAACCTGCTGGGGATGACACATCTCCGCTGGGGATTCTGGAGAACTATCAAGTAACTCTGCTTCGGGGATCCAGAAATCATTCTGGGTGAATCAACTCTGCTGAGGACTTCAAGAATCATCTTGGACAAATAACTCCTCCGGAGACTTCAAGAATCATCCTGAACCAATAACTCTGCTGGAGATTTCAGGAATCATCCTGAGCAAACACTCTGCCGGGGACTCTAAGCATCAACTTGAGCAACCCTCTCTGGCGACTTCACTGGGGATTTTAAGAATCATGTTAAATAATCAACTTCGCTGAGGAATTCAAGAATCATCTTTAGCAAACCATTATGCGGAGGAACATCTGCAAAATAAGAACGGTAACGACCTAGCTCATGTTTCGTATGCATATGCTTTGACAATGGCGTAATGCTCCACGCGGTGGAAATGCTACGGGTTTAGGGTAAATGCTATGCAATCCTGCAAGATGCCTTGACCCCATCAGCAAAATAAATGCTGAAGGGAGAATCCTCCTGTCAAGGAGAAAGGACCACTCTGGTGGAGGAAGGACTCATCCTGCCTAGGAGAAGAAGTCACACCAATCTCAATTAGACTCCGCCTGGGGAAATGATCTTCAGTTGACTGCTGCAGGGGAATAAAGCTCTCCGAGAACTTGGACTCGCTCAACCGGGTATTCAAACCACAAACTGTCGAGGGAACGATATCAACCGCAGAAATAAATTGCACGGCCTTCGCGGCAAAGCTTTCCTAGAGATAACGACTCCAGTGGGGAAATACAGCATCAGCTATTCAACACTCTACTGGAGAGAACCAATCATGGCTTCAACGGCTTCCAAGGACTCGGCTCCCTTGGGGAACTGCAAACTCGGCTGAGGAGGGTAACCGGATGCTGGCATCACTCCTATCTGTCGGGGAAAATATAACTCTGTGGGGGACTTTCAATTCCGCTGGAGACTTCAGTCTGTGCTATCGAGGGCTGAACACTTGTGAACAGTTTCCTACGAGAAACTGCACCCTGACACAGTGCTGGGGAAATAAACCCAAATCCGCTTGTCAGGGAGAACTTCGATCCTCAACCGTTGGGAATGTACAATCAATCTGCCGGGGATGGCTACACTCTGCCGGGGACATTAATCTCGCCCTGCTGAGGATAATCTTGACCCTACTATGATAAAGGACAAGTGCAATCTCAACTTGCTGCAACCTCAAACAGCCGAGGAGGGTCGATCTTAACTGTATATCTCTGCTGAAGAAAATTCCCTGATTTAACAACATCACCCCCTAAGGGAATACAGAACACCAATCGTGGAGAACCGAGATCATTTGAGCCTCGTGTCAGGGAACGTGATAGCAGATGTCATCGGGAATATGGGGCCGGGTACAATTAGGCTTTTTCTAGTTTAGGGATAGGTTTATGGTGATAGGGATTTATTTCTGGTTACCGACAAAATGGATTTGAAAGGGAAATACTAGACGAGAACTAGCATTCGAGGGTAGACTACCAGACGAGAACTGGTGGCAAAAGGGTTTAAGTTGTCGGATGAGAACTGACTTCTAGGTTTTGGATATCAGACGGGAACTGATTTCTGGTTTGCCAGACGAGAACTGGGCTTTAAAACTGCGTTAGCCAGACGAGAACTGGTATTCTGAAAAAAGGTGGACCAGGCGAGAACTGGTTACAGGTTTGACAGACGAGGACTGGGCTTTGGAGGTTTGACAAGCGAGAACTGGGCTTTGGAGGTTTGTCAGGCGAGAACTGGGCTTTGGAAATGACCTTGGTTACACGGTAAGTAACAAGTTTAGGCTATAGGATAACAATCCAATGGCAGCAAGGCTTCTTCAGAAGGTTCAGGTTTTTTGGTAGGGTAATGACACGATTCCCTGACACTCAACTCTTGTTATGGTGAGCAAACTCGTATGAACAACTTGCCCCAGTGCAATTCAACTTGCCCCAATCCGACTCTTGGGAAAATTCATTCTGAACAGAAAGCAGCTTGCCACGAGGCGACCTCGAGATGGCTTGCCCCGGTATCTGTACAACGGAAGGATTCAACCTCAATTAACCAACTCTCAGCATGGTTGGTTTCAATATACTTCTGAAGTAGCTTGCCCCTGAACGAGTGTTGAGCGACTTAACATGCTCTGATTGAACACTGGAGGGATCTGCCCTCAAATCACAGGAACTCCGGGTAGTTTCCCCTGAATGTGTCTGAAGAAGATTCACTTCTGATCAACTGCTTCTTGAACAAATTGTCCCATAATCAACCGATGCTTCAGGACTTGTCCTCAGACTGACTGATTCCAAACTCACTGGAAGTCAATGCCCCAAATTCACAAGGCTTTGCAGTATACCATTATGATCCAGACTGCCAACGATTCATTCCTGACTGACTATTCCCTGTTGAAATTCCTTCATATCAACTACTGACCTGCAATTAAAATTGTCTATTCACGAATGGTAATTTTAATGCAGTGTTCATGTAGATTTTGAAAAAAATGTTGTCACTCATTTACGTGTCATGATAGTGAGTGACGAATGAACCAACAGTTCAAACGTAGTGCTAATTTGATCAGTGAAAAATACAACAAGGATATGGTTAGAAAATCATGTAGGAGTCAGGTTACTCAACCTTATCGTAATGCGCTTTCAGAACAAACCCTGCCTCAATTAGGTCTTTTAAGGGTTGTATCGTGGTCGGGTTCACAGTTCGTGAAACAAGGGATATTAGGCTCAAGTCATGATTCGTACCCACCCCTTCTACGTGATAATCTCCGATCCTAATGTTCAGTTAACCTGGCACAAGCGCTCGCCTCTTCGAGGAATGTTAGGAACAATGGTTAAGGAACTCGCAGGGTTTTCGAAGTGACAGTTACTCCTCTTTCGTTTTCGGTGTCTGTATCCACACGGCTTTGTCCTTGTTTGAGGATTTTTCTGTTGAGATCCTTTCATTTTATTCTTTTGATTCCCTAATTTTTTCCTGGACTGACTCTTTTGAGTTCTTTTCGATTTCTTTTGAAGTCCAGCGGGATGCCCTGGTTTTTTGCCTAAGTATTCGCTTTCCAGCTTTTCTTTTCTTTTTTACTTAGCGGGCTCTCTTTTTCTTTTTCTTTTGCTTGGAACAAGTCGTGTGACACTGGTTGTCTTGCTTGCTCCGAAAGGATTGTAATTGTCTCACTCCTGATTGGTGAGGTTTAACCATTGCGGTTGACGAGGTACGACCTCTTGAGAGGAATAAACTGTGATTGGTCCTCGAATGGAGACACTCCTCTATAAGACTTGAACGCTCGGTCAAGCTAACTGACGACTACCCTGCCCCGGGTTAAGATGAGAGGGTTTAAAAGTCCGAAAGAAACTCCTACTTCTCAGCTCGAAGTGGCTAATGAGGGACTAACTCTTTATATCTCCAGTGTTTAGGGGATTTAAAACAATGCTTGTACATCATAGGCAGGGTTTTATCCGAAAGCATACGATCATCGGTTATGAGTATTCAGTTTCGTCATCCTCCCTCAAATATTTGCTAATCATAGTGATAAAGTGGAGTAAATAAAACGCAAGTGTCAGTGCAATGCAGTAAATGAGTGACATCGACATGATTAATTCAGAAAAATGCATAGTTACTTTATCAATATTACCATTCGAAACAAACAATGTTTAACAGCAAGTAGTAACTAACAGTAAGGGAAACTACAAATGCAAATGATAACAAGTTTGAGGACTGCCAACGCTGAGGACGTCTGCCCGTCTGGACCACTGGCCTCTAGAAATAACCTCTGAATCTGCGAGCTCAGATAGCTCAGAGGTTGTCATGCACAACCAAAACTCCTTCTGGAAAGGAAATGCACCCTTTGTCGATCAACTGTTGCACTTTTGCCTGGAAAGCTTTGCAATCTTCAGTTGAATGCCCCAGGGATCCACCATGGTATCCATACTGAGCATGGGGATTGTACCCAGGAGGGTAAGGCTCTGGAACGGGCTTAAGAGCTTTGGGTTCCACCAAAGAATTTTGAATCAAATGTGGCAGAATCTGGCTATACGGCACAGGCACTGGATGAGAAGGAGCATTCCTTCGTTCCAAGTTGTTACGAGGTCGGTTCTGATTCTGACGCTGATTCTGATAACCTCAGCCACGGGCTCATGGATTTGCAAGAGGAGCGACATAAGGTTCCCGATGTGGTGCCCTAGGCACAATTGTTTGTCCAGAATAACGAGACACAGAGGATATCGACCGCTGAGAAGACGAAGAACCAACAGATTTCACCGATTCGTCTTGAGGATACCCAAAATCTGTCATGACTGCATTGACCACAGTTTCATCTTCAGTTTGAAAGCTACAGAGAGATTCGGTTTCACCAGCCTGACTGCTTGAAACATTCTGAATTCTTCCAGTCTTTACACCATACTCGATGCGCTCTCCTGACCTTACCAATTCAGAGAAATTTGGTGCAACTCCAAGCATTCTTTCGAAGTACGGGCTCTGCAAGGAGTTTACGAACATGCCTTTTAACTCTCGGTCTAGAAGCGGTGGTTGCACTCTAGCAGCAAATTCTCTCCATCTCTGAACATACTTCCTGAAAGATTCATTGTTCCCTTGAGACAATTCTTGCTGCTGCACGCAACTAGGAGCTACATCAAGATTGTAGTCATACTGCTTCAGAAAAGCATTGGCTAAGTCCACCCATGATCGGATCTGATTACCCTCTAACTGCATATACCAACTCAGAGATGCCCCAATCAGACTGTCCTGAAAGTAGTGAATCATCAACTTGTCGTTGTGCACAAACGAATTCATTCTTCGGCAGAACATCACCAGATGTTGCCTCAGGCAACTATCTCCTTTGTACTTTTCAAACCTCGGCGCTCTGAACTTAGGCGGTAACACTAGGCCAGAAACCAGACACATGTCTGCAGCATTGAGGTTAACAGCATCTTTAACTTCCAAGGCTTTGAATCTTTCATCCAACGCTCGGAACCTTTTAGCATACACGAGAGCTAATGGGTCTTCATTCTTTGTTATCGGGACCTCTCTTCGGGAATTTGGCACAGGGAAAACAACACCCTGATAGTCTGAGGTATCAATAGAAGGAGAGCGTTCACTTCGGACAACAAACTGCTCATGTAGATCTCGGTCTTCAACAGAAGGCTGTGTCGAGTTGCAGTAAGGTTGTTCACTTGTGGAAAGTCTTCATCAGGCATAGAACCATAAAAAGGATTGGACATCACAGTGAAACCTGACAAGGTATCAACAAACTGGAAGCTGCTCTCTGACATAGCTACCAACAACTTTCAGCTGACTTCACTGCTTGATTCTGCTCAATCTACTTCAACCCCTTGGTCGTCTTCTAACCATCAACCCTTGCTCAGGCCAAACACCGGAGAATCACCCTCTGAAGCAAAACAAAGGCTGGATAAGAGCTCTGACTAGCTGGAGAATGATATGCGATATGATGCAAAGATGATTATGCAAATGCAATGCAAGATGCAGCAAACACGGGATTACAGCCCCCACAAAGCTCTGATTACTGCTTCGCTACTGACGGGATAAGTCTGCTCTGATGAGAGAAAACCAAAAATACCGGGTAGGCTGGAAGTCAAGTTTCCGGCAAAAACCCTCCCACTCACGGGTATGGAACTAAACTGACACAAGTTCGGCATCCTATGCGGTCATCAGCGTCACAGACTTTCAAGAAACGAAGATACGATACCCAGAAGGTGTGGCATCATCGTCTCTTGAAGCAGCCTCACTTAGCTGAATCCCAAATGATCGGTTCCCAGAGTCGACAATCCTCAGATCCGACAGCCCCTCGAGTTCAAAGGACCGATAAGAAGTCATCAAAGAGAACCTCGTCTGAGTGTGAATTACATGGGAACTGATGCAAGCAAAGCAAGCACGTCCACCACTAATCCACTCTAATACTATGTATACGCTCTCAAGCCTGGGTCTGGCCTATCACTCATCAGAATGCCCCTCCCACAACAGCACAAATAATTATATCATACTGAAAATAAAGTGCGGGAAGTAAAATGCGATAAATAAATAGAACCGAACAGGTAAACATACAAGCGCTAGGATTGACTCTCGCACAGAGACGTTGGATCCCCAGATTGACTCGCATAAGGGACGTTGGATCCCTAGAAACTATCAAGTCCCTAGCAGAGTCTCCAACTGGCGCTACCGCGAAAATGAGGTTTCGGCAAAACAGAAGAGTCGCCACCTTTCGTTATTTATCCCTCAGAACGGGAAAGGAAACGATCGGAAAAACCTGACGAAAAGGTATAAGACAAGGTCATCGCAACCAATGTCTGGATTCGGGAGTCGGTTATGCAAGGGGAAGGTATTAGCACCCCTCACGTCCATCGTACTCGATGGGATCCATGCTTGTTGTGTTTATCTGACGGGTTTATTTACTATCTACCTATCAAGGCTTGGTCTAAAAAGAAAAGAAAATGACTCGGCAAAGCATCGCACTTTATGCCTACGTATTCTCATCAGAGAATGAGAAATCAGAGTCAAAGTAGTTCGCCTAACTACAGGTGATGGGGGGAAGGTGGCTCACCAATACATCAGTATTGTGCCTACGTACCCTCAACAGGTATGAGAGATCAGAGCTTACATAGTTCGGGATAATACGGATTACGGGGATTCAGATTCATCTGTTTTTACGAGTAGGCTTAACAAACGGTTCCAGTAGTTTGGTGTACACAGCTCGACCCTTGGAGACTTAGGCGTTACCGTTTGCGGTAGAACTGGGAGTTAACGATACTCTTTTCTTCAGAAAAGCTTCCTTTGAATTATGGGCCCACGGGGCAAAAAGATTTGAAGTTTGTTTTCTGTCTTTTACGAAAGAACTGTTTTTTATGGTTGTCTGTAGTTTGTACAGCACTAGAGACTATGACTTAGGAGCGAATGCGTTATATAGCGTCCAAAGGACGTATACTAAACATTCTAGACGATTGAGAGGAGTCCGCTCAATTATCATTACCCAAGTAGCTTAAGGCTCGTAACGCGCTTATACTAACTTGCCTTTATTACGTTTTTTACTGTTGTTTGAGATGAGAAGAGAGAACAGGCTCAACTAAGGGGAGACTATCAAGTCCTAATGTTGTCATGCCAAGGATTCATCCTATGGTTGAAGTTTGAAACAGGGATCTCCTAGAAGTTATCATGCATAGGTTTCAACCTAAAGTTCTAATCATCACTTCCTTATCAAAGGAAGTGAGATTCCTAAGGGATCATGTCAATGATAAACAGAAACAGATAAAGCATCAGCTTAAACAGTAAATAGTAAACGACAGTAAAATGCATGCAATGCAAGTGAGGGAGGAAAGGTGTGTGGGGCATCAGCCTCCACAAGCTCATCTCAACCTCAAGCCAAGTATGAATAACTGCAATCATAAAGGAAAATAAAATGCCATCAAGCAAATCACAAACCACACAGGCAAGGGAGCGAAGCTCTACCGAATACCAGCAAGCAAAGCCATACAGTAAAAATACAAGCAGAGGGAGAAACTCAACCTCTAATGCAATACAAGCAAGGGGAGAAACTCAACCCTTAGGATGCTCTTAGGCTTATTCAACTACATGACCTAATCTAAATGCATCACACCAAGCAATTCACATCAATACAGTTGCACAGAAAGAAAACAGACAGTCAAGAAAGCAAATCAACAGCTTCCCCAGCTTCACAACAAAGCAATCTTCTGACAGCAGTTCAGTCCATAGTCTGTAACTGTTCTTCAAGTCCATCATCTTCAAGAGAATGAAAGGTAATCCATCTTCAAGCTTCAATATTCAATAGGCTCCACCAAGAATGAAGAGAATCAATAAGATGATTGTTTGATAATGGGAAGCAGACAGGAAACCAAAGGAATCCTATCTGACACTCAACCAGTCATCAGAGAAAGGCATCCTCAAAAGTTCTACTCATTGTAAATGTCACACATCCCTCCAAAGGAGAGATGAGACTTTAACATGAGAACTTTGAATCATAGGATGAGAATGGAATGGGAACAAAACCAACCATTACTTGAAGAAATATCTATTTCTAAAGCTCTCTCCTAAAGCCCTAATTTCCTAAGCTACACAAAGCTAACAAAAAGGAAGGGAAAACTCCAATCCAAGCTCCACCAGCCACTTCACACAAGCCTCATCATGTCCATGATATCTTCCAATGAGATCCAGAAGCCCACTATGCAAGGGAGCCCAACTTTGAGTCCATTCCACATCAATCACCATAATTGAAACACCAAATGAACAAACAAGTAGAATATTAGGGCATCGAACCCGAAGGTCGTCTCAATCCTTAATTGAGAAGAACATCTGACCTCGCTGTCAAACATCTGTTAAACAAACAGGTATCGAACCCGAAGGCCGACACAACACGAAGTTGAGAAGAACATCTGACCTCGCTGTCACGCACTGTTAAACAAACAGGCATCGAATTTGATGGCCGACTCAACCCGAAGTTGAGAAAAACATCCGACCTTGCTGTCCGACATTACTTAAACAAACATGAATCGAACCCGAAGGACAGCTCAACCCGAAGTTGAGAAGAACATCTAACCTAGCCGCCAGGCATCTGTTAAACAAACAGGCATCGAACCCAAAGGCCGGCTCAACCCGAAGTTGAGAAGAACATCTGACCTCGTTGTCAGGCATCTGTTAAACAAAAAGGTGTGGAACCCGAAGGCCGACTCATCCCGAAGTTGAGAAGAACATCTGACCTTGCCGTTTGACATCTGTTAAATAAACAGGCATCAAACCCGAAGGCCGGCTCAACACGAAGTTGAGAGGAACATCTGACCTCTCTGTCAGGCATCTGTTAAACAAACAGGCATCGAACCTGAAGGTCGGCTCAACATGAAGTTGAGAGGAACATTTGATCTCACTATCAAGCATCTGTTAAACAAACAGGCAGCAAATCGGAAAGCCGCCTCAACCCGATGTTGAGAAGAACATTTGACCTCACCGTCAGGAATCTGTTAAACAGACAGGCATCGAACCCGAAGGCCGGCTCAACCCGAAGTTGAGAAGAACATTTGACCTCGTCGTCAGGCATCTGTTAAACAAACAGGCATCGAACCCGAAGGCCGTGTCAATCCTTAATTAAGAAGAACATCTGACCTCGCCGTCAAACATCTGTTAGACAAACAAGCATCGAATCCGAAGGCCGGCTCAACATGAAGTTGAGAGGAACATCTGACCTCCCCATCAGGCATTAGTTAAACAAACAGGCATCGAACCCAAAGGCCGGCATAACACGAAGTTGAGAAGAACATTTGACCTTGCTGTCAGGCATCTGTTAAACAAACAAGCATCAAATTAGATGGATAACTCAAGCCGAAGTTGAGAAGAACATCCGACCTCGCTGTCAAGTATTAGTTAAACAAACAGGAACCGAACCCGAAGGCCGACTCAACCTGAATTTGAGAAGAACTTCTGACATAGCCGCCAGGCATCTGTTAAACAAACAGGCATCGAACCCAAAGGCCGGCTCAACCCGAAGTTGAGAAGAACATCTGAACTCGCCGTTTGGCATCTTTTAAACAAACATGCATCAAACCAGAAGGCCGACTCAACACGAAGTTGAGAGGAACATCTGACCTCTCCGTCAGGCATCTGTTAAACAAACAGACATCGAACCCGAAGGTCGGCTCAACATGAAGTTGAGAGGAACATTTGATCTCACTGTCAAGCATCTGTTAAACAAACAGGCATCGAACCCGAAGGTAGTCTCAATCCTTAATTGAGAAGAACATATGACCTCGCTGTCAAACATCTGTTAAACAAACAGGTATCGAACCCGAAGGCCGGTACAACATGAAGTTGAGAAGAAAATCTGACCTCGCTGTCACGCATCTGTTAAACAAACAGGCATCGAACTCGAAGGGCGGCTCAACCCGAAGTTGAGAGGAACCATTGACCACGCCGCCAGGCATCTGTTAAACAATCAAGCATCGAACCCGAAGGTCGGCTCAACATGAAGTTAAGAGGAACAATTGACTTCACTATCAAGCATCTGTTAAACAAACAGGCATCAAATCTGAAGGCCGGCTCAATCTGAAGTTGAGAAGAACATTTGACCTCACCGTCAGGCATCTGTTAAACAAACTGGAATCGAACCCGAAGGCCAGCTCAACACGAAGTTGAGAGGAACAACTGACCTCGCCGTCAGGCATCTGTTAAACAAACAGGCATCAAACCCGAATGATGGATCAACCCTAAGTTGGTAAGAACATTAGACCTCACCATCAGGCATCTGTTAAACAAACAGGCATCGAACCTGAAGGCCGACTCAACCCGAAGTTGAGAAGAACATTTGACCTCGCCGTCAGGCATCTGTTAAACAAACAGGCATCGAACCTGAAGGCCGTCTCAATCCTTAATTGAGAAGAACATCTGACCTCGCCGTCAAACATCTGTTAAACAAACAGGCATCGAACCCGAAGGCCGGCTCAACTTGAAGTTGAGAGGAACATCTGACCTCCCCATCAGGCATTAGGTAAACAAACAGGCATTGAACCCGAAGGCCGGCACAACACGAAGTTGAGAAAAACATCTGACCTTGCTGTCAAGCATCTGTTAAACAAACAGGCATCAAATTTGATGGATGATTCAAGCCGAAGTTGAGAAGAACATCTGACCTCGCTGTCAAGCATTAGTTAAACAATCAGAAATCGAACCTGAAGGTCGGCTCTACCCGAATTTGAGAAGAACATCTGACATAGCCGCCATGTATCTGTTAAACAAAAAGGCATCGAACCCAAAGGCCGGCTCAACCCGAAGTTGAGAAGAATATCTGAACTCGCCGTTTGGCATCTGTTAAAAAAACAGGCATCAAACCCGAAGGCCAGCTCAACAGAAAGTTGAGAGGAACATCTGACCTCTCCGTCAGGCATCTGTTAAACAAACAGACATCGAACCCGAAGGTTGGCTCAACATGACATTGAGAGAAACATTTGATCTCACTGTCAAGCATCTATTAAACAAACAGGCAGCAAATCCGAAAGTCGTCTCAACCCGATGTTGAGAAGAACATCTTACCTCACCGTCAGGCATATGTTAAATAAACAGGCATCGAACCCAAAGGGTGGCTCAACCTGAAGTTGATAAGAAAATTAGACCTCACTGTCAGGCATCTGTTAAACAAACAGGCATCGAACTCGAAGGGCGGCTCAACCCGAAGTTGAGAGGAACAATTGACCACGCTGTCAGGCATCTGTAAAACAAACAAGCATCGAACCTGAAAGTCGGCTCAACATGAAGTTGAGAGGAACAATTGAATTCACTCTCAAGCATCTGTTAAACAAACAGGCATCAAATCTGAAGGCCAACTCAATCTGAAGTTGAGAAGAACATCTGACCTCACCGTCAGGCATTTTTAAACAAACACGCATCGAACCCGATGGGCGGCTCAACCCAAAGTTGATAAGAACATCTGACCTCGCCGTCAGGCATCTGTTAAACAAACTTGCATCGAACCCGAAGTCCGGCTCAACACGAAGTTGAGATGAACATCTGACCTCGCTGTAAGGCATCTATTAAACAAACAGGCATCAAACCCGAATGACGGATCAACCCGAAGTTGATAAGAACATTAGACCTCACCGTCAGGCATCTGTTAAACAAACATGCATCGAACCCGAAGGCCGACTCAACACGAAGTTGAGAGGAACATCTGACCTCTCCGTCAGGCATCTGTTAAACAAACAGACATCGAACCCGAAGGTCGGCTCAACATGAAGTTGAGAGGAACATTTGATCTCACTGTCAAGCATCTGTTAAACAAACAGGCATCGAACCCGAAGGTAGTCTCAATCCTTAATTGAGAAGAACATATGACCTCGCTGTCAAACATCTGTTAAACAAACAAGTATCGAACCCGAAGGCCGGCACAACACGAAGTTGAGAAGAAAATCTGACCTCGCTGTCACGCATCTGTTAAACAAACAGGCATCGAACTCGAAGGGCGGCTCAACCCGAAGTTGAGAGGAACAATTGACCACGCCGCCAGGCATCTGTTAAACAATCAAGCATCGAACCCGAAGGTCGGCTCAACATGAAGTTAAGAGGAACAATTGACTTCACTATCAAGCATCTGTTAAACAAACAGGCATCAAATCTGAAGGCCGGCTCAATCTGAAGTTGAGAAGAACATCTGACCTCACCGTCAGGCATCTGTTAAACAAACTGGAATCGAACCCGAAGGCCGGCTCAACACGAAGTTGAGAGGAACAACTGACCTCGCCGTCAGGCATCTGTTAAACAAACAGGCATCAAACCCGAATGATGGATCAACCCTAAGTTGGTAAGAACATTAGACCTCACCGTCAGGCATCTGTTAAACAAACAGGCATCGAACCTGAAGGCCGACTCAACCCGAAGTTGAGAAGAACATTTGACCTCGTCGTCAGGCATCTATTAAACAAACAGGCATCGAACCTGAAGGCCGTCTCAATCCTTAATTGAGAAGAACATCTGACCTCGCCGTCAAACATCTGTTAAACAAACAGGCATCGAACCCGAAGGCCGGCTCAAATTGAAGTTGAGAGGAACATCTGACCTCCCCATCAGGCATTAGTTAAACAAACAGGCATTGAACCCGAAGGCCGGCACAACACGAAGTTGAGAAAAACATCTGACCTTGCTGTCAAGCATCTGTTAAAAAAACAGGCATCGAATTTGATGGATGATTCAAGCCGAAGTTGAGAAGAACATTTGACCTCGCTGTCAAGCATTAGTTAAACAATCAGGAATCAAACCTGAAGGCCGGATCTACCCGAATTTGAGAAGAACATCTGACATAGCCGCCATGTATCTGTTAAACAAAAAGGCATCGAACCCAAAGGCCGGCTCAACCCGAAGTTTAGAAGAACATCTGAACTCGCCGTTTGGCATCTGTTAAAAAAACAGGCATCAAACCCGAAGGCCAGCTCAACAGAAAGTTGAGAGGAACATCTGACCTCTCCGTCAGGCATCTGTTAAACAAACAGACATCGAACCCGAAGGTTGGCTCAACATGACATTGAGAGGAACATTTGATCTCACTGTCAAGCATCTGTTAAACAAACAGGCAGCAAATCCGAAACTCGTCTCAACCCGATGTTGAGAAGAACATCTTACCTCACCGTCAGGCATATGTTAAATAAACAGGCATCGAACCCAAAGGGTGGCTCAACCTGAAGTTGATAAGAAAATTAGACCTCACTGTCAGGCATCTGTTAAACAAACAGGCATCGAACTCGAAGGGCGGCTCAACCCGAAGTTGAGAGAAACAATTGACCAGGCTGTCAGGCATCTCTAAAACAAACAAGCATCGAACCTGAAAGTCGGCTCAACATGAAGTTGAGAGGAACAATTGAATTCACTCTCAAGCATCTGTTAAACAAACAGGCATCAAATCTGAAGGCCAACTCAATCTGAAGTTGAGAAGAACATCTTACCTCACCGTCAGGCATTTTTTAAACAAACACGCATCGAACCCGATGGGCGGCTCAACCCAAAGTTGATAAGAACATCTGACCTCGCCGTCAGGCATCTGTTAAATAAACTTGCATCGAACCCGAAGTCCGGCTCAACACGAAGTTGAGATGAACATCTGACCTCGCTGTAAGGCATCTATTAAACAAACAGGCATCAATCCCGAATGACGGATCAACCCGAAGTTGATAAGAACATTAGACCTCACTGTCAGGCATCTGTTAAACAAACATGCATCGAATCCGAAGGCCGACTCAACCTGAAGTTGAGAGGAACATTTGATCTCACTGTCAAGCATCTGTTAAACAAATAGGCAGCAAATCCGAAAGTCGGCTCACCCCGATGTTGAGAAGAACATCTGACCTCACCGTCAGGCATATGTTAAATAAACAGGCATCGAACCCGAAGGGCGGCTCAACCTGAAGTTGATAAGAACATTAGACCTCGCTGTTAGGCATCTGTTAAATAAACAGGCATCGAACTCGAAGGGCGGCTCAACCCGAAGTTGAGAGGAACAATTGACCACGCCGTCAGGCATCTGTTAAACAATCAAGCATCGAACCCGAAGGTCGGCTCAACATGAAGTTAAGAGGAACAATTGACTTCACTATCAAGCATCTGTTAAACAAAAAGGCATCAAATCTGAAGGCCGGCTCAATCTGAAGTTGAGAAGAACATCTGACCTCACCGTCAGGCATCTGTTAAACAAACAGGCATCGAACCCGAAGGCCGACTCAACCCGAAGTTGAGAAGAACATTTGACCTCGCCGTCAGGCATCTGTTAAACAAACAGGAATCGAACCTAAATGCGACTGAATCCTTAATTGAGAAGAACATCTGACCTCGCCGTCAAACATCTGTTAAACAAACAGGCACCGAACCCGAAGGCCGGCTCAACTTGAAGTTGAGAGGAACATCTGACCTCCCCATCAGGCATTAGTTAAACAAACAGGCATTGAACCCGAAGGCCGGCACAACACGAAGTTGAGAAGAACATCTGACCTTGCTGTCAGGGATCTGTTAAAAAAATAGGCATCGAATTTGATGGATGACTCAAGCCGAAGTTGAGAAGAACATCCAACCTCGCTGTCAAGCATTAGTTAAATAAACAGGAATCGAACTTGAAGGCCGGCTCTACCCAATTTTGAGAAGAACATTTGACATAGCCGCCATGTATCTGTTAAACAAACAGGCATCGAACCTAAAGGCCGGCTCAACCCGAAGTTGAGAAGAACATCTGAACTCGTTGTTTGGCATCTGTTAAATAAACAGGCATCAAACCCGAAGGCCGGCTCAACACAAAGGTGAGAGGAACATGTGACCTCTCCGCCAAGCATCTGTTAAACAAAGAGACATCGAACCCGAAGGTCGGTTCAACATGACATTGAGAGGAACATTTGATCTCACTATCAAGCATCTGTTAAACAAACAGGCAGCAAATCCGAAAGTCGGCTCAACCCAATGTTGAGAAGAAAATCTGACCTCACCGTCATAAATATGTTAAATAAACAGGCATCGAACCCGAAGGGCGGCTCAACCTGAAGTTGATAAGAACATTAGACCTTGCTGTCAGGCATCTGTTAAACAAATAGGCATCGAACTCGAAGGGCGTCTCAACCCAAAGTTAAAAGGAACAATTAACCACGCCGTCAGGCATCTGTTAAACAATCAAGCATCGAACCCGAAGGTCGGCTCAACATGAAGTTAAGAGGAACAATTGACTTCACTGTCAAGCATCTGTTAAACAAACAGGCATCAAATCTGAAGGCCGGCTCAATCTGAAGTTGAGAAGAACATCTGACCTCACTGTGAGGCATCTGTTAAACAAACAGGCATCGAACCGATGGGCGGCTCAAGCCAAAGTTGATAAGAACATCTGACCTCGCCGTCAAGCATCTGTTAAACAAACTTGCATCGAACCCAAAGGCCGGCTCAACACGAAGTTGAGAGGAACATCTGGCCTCGCCGTAAGGCATCTGTTAAACAAACAGGCATCAAACCCGAATGACGGATCAACCCGAAGTTGATAAGAACATTAGACCTCACCTTCAGGCATCTGTTAAACAAACAGGCATCGAACCCGAAGGCCGACTCAACCCGAAGTTGAGAAGAACATTTGACCTCGCCGTCAGGCATCTGTTAAACAAACAGGCATCGAACCTGAAGACCGTCTCAATCCTTAATTGAGAAGAACATCTAACCTCGCCGTCAAACATCTGTTAAACAAACAGGCATCGAACCCGAATGCCGGCTCAACTTGAAGTTGAGAGGAACATCTGACCTCCCCATCAGGCAATAGTTAAACAAACAGGCATTGAACCCGAAGGCCAGCATAACACGAAGTTGAGAAAAATATCTGACCTTGCTGTCAGGCATCTGTTAAACAAACAGGCATCGAATTTGATGGATGACTCAAGCCGAAGTTTAGAAGAACATCTGACCTCGCTGTCAAGCATTAGTTAAACAATCAGGAATCGAACTTGAAGGCCGGCTCTACCCGAATTTGAGAAGAACATCTGACATAGCCGTCATGTATCTGTTAAACAAAAAGGCATCGAACCCAAAGGCCGGCTCAACCTGAAGTTGAGAAGAACATCTGAACTCGCCGTTTGGCATCTGTTAAAAAAACAGGCATCAAACCCGAAGGTCGGCTCAACACAAAGTTTAGTGGAACATCTGACCTCTCCGTCAGGCATCTGTTAAACAAACAGACATCGAACCCGAAGGTCGGCTCAACATGACATTGAGAGGAACAATTGATCTCACTGTCAAGCATCTGTTAAACAAACAGGCAGCAAATCTGAAGGCCAACTCAATCTGAAGTTGAGAAGAACATCTGACCTCACCGTCAGGAATTTGTTGAACAAACACGCATCGAACCCGATGGGCGGCTCAACCCAAAGTTGATAAGAACATCTGACCTCGTCGTCAAGCATCTGTTAAACAAACTTGCATCGAATCCGAAGGCCGGCTCAACACGAAGTTGAGAGGAACATCTGGCCTCGCCGTACGGCATCTGTTAAACAAACAGGCATCAAACCCGAATGACGGATCAACCCGAAGTTGATAAGAACATTATACCTCACCGTCAGGCATCTGTTAAACAAACAGGCATCGAACCCGAAGGCCGACTCAACCCGAAGTTAAGAACATTTGACCTCGCCGTCAGGCATCTGTTAAACAAATAGGCATCGTATGCGAAGGCTGTCTCAATCCTTAATTGAGAAGAACATCTGACCTCACTGTCAAACATCTGTTAAATAAACAGGCATCGAACCCGAAGGCCGGCTCAACTTGAAGTTGAGAGGAACATCTGACCTCCCCATCAGGCATTAGTTAAACAAACAGGCATCGAACCCGAAGGCCGGCACAAGACGAAGTTGAGAAGAACATCTGACATTGATGTCAAGCATCTATTAAACAATAAGGCATCGAATTTGATGGATGACTCAAGCCGAAGTTGAGAAGAACATCTGACCTCGCTGTCAAGCATTAGATAAACAAACAGGAATCGAACCTGAAGGCCGGCTCAACCCGAATTCGAGAAGAACATCTGACATAGCCTCCAGGCATCTGTTAAACAAACAGGCATCAAACCCAAAGGCCAGCTCAACCCGAAGTTGAGAAGCACATCTGAACTCGCCGTTTGGCATCTGTTAAACAAACAGGCATCAAACCTGAAGGTCGGCTCAACACAAAGTTGAGAGGAACATCTGACCTCTCCGTCAGGCATATGTTAAACAAACAGAGATCGAACCCGAAGGTCGGCTCAACATGATGTTGAGAGGAATATTTGATCTCACTGTCAAGCATCTGTTAAACAAACACGTAGCAAATCCGAAAGTCGGCTCAACCCGATGTTGAGAACAACATCTGACCTCACCGTCAGGCATATGTTAAATAAACAGGCATGAACCCGAAGGGCGGCTCAACCTAAAGTTGATAAGAACATTAGACCTTGCTGTCAGGCATCTGTTAAACAAACAGGCATCGAACTCGAAGGGCGGCTAAACCCGAAGTTGAAAGGAGCATTTGACCTCACCGTCAGACATCTGTTAAACAAACAAGCATCGAACCCGAAGGTCGGCTCAACATGAAGTTGAGAGGAACAATTGACTTCACTCTCAAGCATCTGTTAAATAAACATGCATCAAATCTGAAGGTCGGCTCAACCTGAAGTTGAGAAGAACATCTGACCTCACTGTCAGGCATCTGTTAAACAAACAGGCATCGAACCCGATGGGCGGCTCAACCCAAAGTTGATAAGAACATCTGACCTTTCCGCCAGGCATCTGTTAAACAAACATGCATCAAACCCGAAGGCCGGCTCAACACAAAGTTGAGATGAACATCTGACCTCGCCGTCAGCCATCAGTTAAATAAACAGGCATCAAACCCGAATGGCGGCTCAACCCGAAGTTGATAAGAACATTAGACCTCACCGTCAAGAATCTGTTAAACAAACCGGCATCGAACCCGAAGGCCGACTCAACCCGAAGTTGAGAAGAACATTTGACCTCGCCGTCAGGCATCTGTTATACAAATAGGCATCGTACGCGAAGGTTGTCTCAATCCTTAATTGAGAAGAACATCTGACCTCACCGTCAAACATCTGTTAAACAAACAGGCATCAAACCTGAAGGCCGGCTCAACTTGAAGTTGAGAGGAACATCTGACCTCCCCATCAGGCATTAGTTAAACAAACAGGCATCGAACCCGAAGGCCGGCACAAGACGAAGTTGAGAAGAACATCTGGCATTGATGTCAGGCATCTATTAAACAATAAGGCATCGAATTTGATGGATGACTCAAGCCGAAGTTGAGAAGAACATCTGACCTCGCTGTCAAGCATTAGATAAACAAACAGGAATCAAAGCTGAAGGCCGGCTCAACCCGAATTCGAGAAGAACATCTGACATAGCCTCCAGGCATCTGTTAAACAAATAGGCATCGAACCCAAAGGCCAGCTCAACCCGAAGTCGAGAAGCACATCTGAACTCGCCGTTTGGCATCTGTTAAACAAACAGGCATCAAACCCGAAGGTCGGCTCAACACGAAGTTGAGAGGAACATCTGACCTCTCCGCCAGGAATCTGTTAAACAAACAGACATCGAACCTGAAGGTCGGCTCAAGATGACGTTGAGAGGAACATTTGATCTCACTGTCAAGCATCTGTCAAACAAACAGACAGCAAATCCGAAAGTCGCCTCAACCCGATGTTGAGAAGAACATCTGACCTCACCGTCAGGCATATGTTAAATAAACAGGCATCGAACCCGATAGGCGGCACAACCTGAAGTTGATAAGAACATTAGACCTAGCTATTAGGCATCTGTTAAACAAACAGGCATCGAACTCGAAGGGCGGCTTAACCCGAAGTTGAGAGGAACAATTGACCACGCCGTCAGGCATCTGTAAAACAAACAAGCATCGAACCCGAAAGTCGGCTCAACATGAAGTTGAGAGGAACAATTGAATTCACTCTCAAGCATCTGTTAAACAAACAGGCATCAAATCTGAAGGTCAACTCAATTTGAAGTTGAGAAGAACATCTGACCTCACTGTCAGGCATTTGTTAAACAAACACGCATCGAACCCGATGGGCGGCTCAACCCAAAGATGATAAGAACATCTGACCTTGCCGTCAGGCATCTGTTAAACAAACTTGCATCAAACCCGAAAGCCGGCTCAACACGAAGTTGAGATGAACATCTGACCTCGCCGTCAGCCATCAGTTAAATAAACAAGCATCAAACTCGAATGGCGGCTCAACCTGAAGTTGATAAGAACATTATACCTCACCGTCAGGCATCTGTTAAACAAACAGGCATCGAACCCGAAGGCCGACTCAACCCGAAGTTGAGAAGAACATTTGACCTCGCCATCAGGCATCTGTTAAACAAATAGGCATCGTACGCGAAGGCCGTCTCAATCCTTAATTGAGAAGAACATCTGACCTCACCGTCAAGCATCTGTTAAACAAACAGGCTTCGAACCTGAAGGCCAGCTCAACTTGAATTTGAGAGGAACATCTGACCTCCCCATCAGGCATTAGTTAAACAAACAGGCATCGAACCCGAAGGCCGGCACAACACGAAGTTGAGAAGAACATTTGACATTTATGTCAGGCATCTATTAAACAATAAGGCATCGAATTTGATGGATGACTCAACCCGAAGTTGAGAAGAACATCTGACCTTGCTGTCAAGCATTAGATAAACAAACAGGAATCGAACCTGAAGGCCGGCTCAACCCGAATTCGAGAAGAACATCTGACATAGCCTCGAGGCATCTGTTAAACAAACAGACATCGAACCCAAAGGCCAGCTCAACCCGAAGTTGAGAAGCATATCTGAACTCGCCGTTTGGCATCTGTTAAACAAACAGGCATCAAACCCGAAGGTCGGCTCAACACAAAGTTGAGAGGAACATCTGACCTCTCCGTCAGGAATCTGTTAAACAAACAGACATCGAACCTGAAGGTCGGCTCATGATGACGTTGAGAGGAACATTTGATCTCACTGTCAAGCATCTGTTAAACAAACAGACAGCAAATCCAAAAGTCGCCTCAACCCGATGTTGAGAAGAAAATCTGACCTCACCGTCAGGCATATGTTAAATAAACAGGTATCGAACCAGATAGGCGGCACAACCTGAAGTTGATAAGAACATTAGACCTAGCTGTCAGGCATCTGTTAAACAAACAGGCATCGAACTCGAATGGCGGCTCAACCCGAAGTTGAGAGGAACAATTGACCACGCCGTCAGGCATCTGTAAAACAAACCAGCATCGAACCCGAAAGTCGGCTCAACATGAAGTTGAGAGGAACAATTGAATTCACTCTCAAGCATCTGTTAAACAAACAGGCATCAAATCTGAAGGCCAACTCAATCTGAAGTTGAGAAGAACATCTGACCTCACCGTCAGGCATTTGTTAAACAAACACGCATCGAACCCGATGGGCGGCTCAACCCAAAGTTGATAAGAACATCTGACCTCGCCGTCAGGCATCTGTTAAACAAACTTGCATCAAACCCGAAGGCCGGCTCAACACGAAGTTGAGATGAACATCTGACCTCGTCGTCAGCCATCAGTTAAATAAACAGGCATCAAACCCGAATGGCGGCTCAACCCGAAGTTGATAAGAACATTAGACCTCACCGTCAGGCATCTGTTAAACAAACAGGCATCGAACCCGAAGGCCGACTCAACCCGAAGTTGAGAAGAACATTTGACCTCGCCGTCAGGCATCTGTTAAACAAATAGGAATCGTACGCGAAGGCCGTCTCAATCCTTAATTGCGAAGAACATCTAACCTCACCGTCAAACATCTGTTAAACAAACAGGCATCGAACCTGAAGGCCGGCTCAACTTAAAGTTGAGAGGAACATCTGACCTCCCCATCAGGCATTAGTTAAACAAACAGGCATCGAACCCGAAGGTCGGCACAACACGAAGTTGAGAAGAACATCTGACATTGATGTCAGGCATCTATTAAACAATAAGGCATCGAATTTGATGGATGACTCAAGCCGAAGTTGAGAAGAACATCTGACCTCGCTGTCAAGCATTAGATAAACAAACAGGAATCGAACCTGAAGGCCGGCTCAACCCGAATTCGAGAAGAACATCTGACATAGCCTCCAGGCATCTGTTAAAGAAACATGCATCGAACCCAAAGGCCAGCTCAACCCGAAGTTGAGAAGCACATCTGAACTCGCCGTTTGGCATCTGTTAAACAAACAAGCATCAAACCCGAAGGTCGGCTCAACACGAAGTTGAGAGGAACATCTGACCTCTCCGTCAGGCATCTGTTAAACAAACAAACATCGAACCCGAAGGTCGGCTCAAGATGACGTTGAGAGGAACATTTGATCTCACTGTCAAGCATCTGTTAAACAAACAGGCAGCAAATCCGAAAGTCGCCTCAACCCGATGTTGAGAAGAACATCTGACCTCACCGTCAGGCATATGTTAAATAAACAGGCATCGAACCCGATGGGCGGCACAACCTGAAGTTGATAAGAACATTAGACCTAGCTGTCAGGCATCTGTTAAACAAACAGGCATCGAACTCGAAGGGCGGCTCAACCCGAAGTTGAGAGGAACAATTGACCACGCCGTCAGGCATCTGTTAAACAAACAAGCATCGAACCCGATGGTCGGCTCAACATGAAGTTGAGAGGAACAATTGACTTCACTGTCAAGCATCTGTTAAACAAACAGGCATCAAATCTGAAAGTCGGCTCAACCCAAAGTTGATAAAAACATCTGTCCTCGCCGCCAGGCATCTGTTAAACAAACATGCATCGAACCCGAAGGCCGGCTTAACACGAAGTTGAGAGGAACATCTGACCTCGCCGTCAGACATCTGTTAAACAAACATGCATCAAACCCGAATGGCGGCTCATCCCGAAGTTGATAAAAACATTAGACCTCACCGTCAGGCATCTGTTAAACAAACAGGCATCGAACCCGAAGGCCGACAAAACCGGAAAATGAGAAGAACATTTGACCTCGCCGTCCGGCATCTGTTAAACAAACAGGCATCGAACCCGAGGCCGTCTCAATCCTTAATTGAGAAGAACATCTGACCTCGCCGTCAAACATCTGTTAAACAAACAGGCATCGAACCCGAAGGCCGGCTCAACTTGAAGTTGAGAGGAACATCTGACCTTCCCATCTGGCATTAGTTAAACAAGCAGGCATCGAACCCGAAGGCCGACACAACACAAAGTTGAGAAGAACATCTGACTTTGCTTTCAGGCATCTGTTAAACAAACAGGCATCGAATTTGATGGACGACTCAAGCCGAAGTTGAGAAGAACATTCGACCTTGCTGTCAAGCATTAGTTAAACAAACAGGAATCGAACCTGAAGGCCGGCTCAACCCGACTTTGAGAAGAACATCTAACACAGCCGCCAGGCATCTCTTAAGCAAACAGGCATCAAACCCAAAGGTTGGCTCAACACGAAGTTGAGAGGAACATCTGACCTTGCCGTCAGGCATCTGTTAAACAAACAAACATCGAACCCGAAGGTCAGCTCAACATGAAGTTGAGAGGAACATTTGAACTCACTGTTAAGCATCTGTTAAACAAACAGGCAGCAAATCCGAAAGTCGACTCAACCCGATGTTGAGAAGAACATCTGTCCTCACCGAAAGGCATATGTTAAACAAACAAGCATCGAACCCGAAGGGCGGCTCAACCCGAAGTTGATAAGAACATTAGACCTCGCTGTCAGGCATCTGTTAAACAAACAAGAATCGAACCCGAAGGGCGGCTCAACCCAAAGTTGAAAGGAACATTTGACCTCGCCGTCAGGCATCAGTTAAACAAACAAGCACCGAACCCGAAGGTCGGCTCAACATGAAGTTGAGAGGAACAATTGACTTCACTGTCAAGCATCTTTTAAACAAACCGGCATCAAATCTGAATGCCGGCTCAACCCGAAGTTGAGAAGAACATCTGACCTCACCGTCAGGCATCTGTTAAACAAATAGGCATCGAACCCGATGGGCGGCTCAACCCAAAGTTGATAAGAACATCTGACATCGGCGTCAGGCATCTGTTAAACAAACATGCATCGAACCCGAAGGCTGGCTCAACACGAAGTTGAGAGGAACATCTTACCTCGCTATCAGGCATCTGTTAAACAAACAGGCATCAAACCCGATGGTCGGCTCAACATGAAGTTGAGAGGAACAATTGACTTCACGGTCAAGCATCTGTTAAAGAAACAGTCATCAAATCCGAAGACCGGCTCAACCCGAAGTTGAGAAGAACATCTGACCTCACCATCCGGCATCGAACCCGAAGGGCGGCTCAACCGAAGTTGATAAGAACATCAGACCTCGCTGTCAGGCATCTGTTAAACAAACAGGCATCGAACCCGAAGGCCAGATCAACCCGAAGTTGAGAAGAACATCTGACCTCACCGTCAGGCATCTGTTAAAGAAACAGGCATCGAACCCGATGGGCGGCTCAACCCAAAGTTGATTAGATTGTCTGACCTCTCCGTCAGGCATATGTTAAACAAACAGACATCGAACCCGAAGGTCGGCTCAACATGATGTTGAGAGGAATATTTGATCTCACTGTCAAGCATCTGTTAAACAAACACGTAGCAAATCCGAAAGTCGGCTCAACCCGATGTTGAGAACAACATCTGACCTCACCGTCAGGCATATGTTAAATAATTAGGCATCGAACCCGAAGGGAGGCTCAACCTGAAGTTGATAAGAACATTAGACCTTGCTGTCAGGCATCTGTTAAACAAACAGGCATCGAACTCGAAGGGCGGCTCAACCCGAAGTTGAAAGGAGCATTTGACCTCGCCGTCAGACATCTGTTAAACAAACAAGCATCGAACCCGAAGGTCGGCTCAACATGAAGTTGAGAGGAACTATTGACTTCACTGTCAAGCATCTGTTAAATAAACATGCATCAAATCTGAAGGTTGGCTCAACCTGAAGTTGAGAAGAACATCTGACCTCACCGTCAGGCATCTGTTAAACAAACAGGCATCGAACCCGATGGGCGGCTCAACCCAAAGTTGATAAGAACATCTGACCTTGCCGCCAGGCATCTGTTAAACAAACATGCATCGAACCCGAAGGCCGGCTCAACACGTAGTTGAGAGGAACATCTGACCTCGTCGTCAGGCATCTATTAAACAAACAAGCATCAAACCCGAATGGCGGCTCAACCCGAAGTTGATAAGAACATTAGACCTCACCGTCAGGCATCTGTTAAACAAACAGGCATCGAACCCGAAGGCCGACTCAACCCTAAGTTGAGAAGAACATTTGACCTCTCCATCAGGCATCTGTTAAACAAACAGGAATCGAACCCGAAGGTTGTCTCAATCTCTAATTGAGTAGAACATCTGACCTCACTGTCAAAGATCTATTAAACAAACAGGCATCGAACCCGCAGGCCAACTCAACTTGAAGTTGAGAGGAACATCTGACCTCCCCATCAGGCATTAGTTAAACAAACAGGCATCGAACCCGAAGGCCGGCACAACACGAAGTTGAGAAGAATATCTGTCCTTGCTGTCAGGTATCTGTTAAACAAACAGGCATCGAATCTGATGGATGACTCAATCCGAAGTTGAGAAGAACATCCGACCTCGCTGTCAAGCATTAGTTAAACAAACAGGAATCGAACCCGAAGGCCGGCTCAACCCGAATTTTAGAAGAACATCTGACATAGCCGCCAGGCATCTGTTAAGCAAGCAGGCATTGAACCCAAAGGCTGGCTCAACCCGAAGTCGAGAAGAACATTTGAACTCACCGTTTGGCATCTGTTAAACAAACAGGCATTAAACCTGAAGGTCGGCTCAACATGAAGTTGATAGGAACATTTGATCTCATTGTCATGCATCTGTTAAACAAACAGGCAGCAAATCTGAAAGTCGGCTCAACCCGATGTTGAGAAGAACATCTGTCCTCACTGTCAGGCATATGTTAAACAAACAGGCATCGAACCCGATGGGCGGCTCAACCCGAAGTTGATAAGAACATTAGACCTCGCTGTCAGGCATCTATTAAACAAACAAGAATCGAACCCGAAGGGCGGCTCAACCCGAAGTTGAGAGGAACATTTGACCTCGCCGTCAGGCATCTGTTAAACAAACAAGTATCGAACTCGAAGGTCGGCTCAACATGAAGTTGAGAGGAACAATTGACATCACTGTCAAGCATCTGTTAAACAAACATGCATCAAATCTGAAGGCCGGCTCAACCCGAAGTTGAGAAGAACATCTGACCTCACCGTCAGGCATCTGTTAAACAAACAGGCATCGAACCCGAAGGGCGGCTCAACCCGAAGTTGATAAGAACATTAGACCTCGCTGCCAGGCATCTGTTAAACAAACAGGCATCGAACCCGAAGGCCGTCTCAACCCGAAGTTGAGAAGAACATCTGACCTCACCGTCAGGTATCTGTTAAAGAAACAGGCATCGAACCCGATGGGCGGCTCAACATGAAGTTGAGAGGAACAATTAACTTCACTGTCAAGCATCTGTTAAACAAACATGCATCAAATCTGAAGGTCGGCTCAACCCGAAGTTGAGAAGAACATCTGACCTCACCGTCAAGCATCTGTTAAACAAACATGCATCGAACCCGATGGGCGGCTCAACCCAAAGTTGATAAGAACATCTGACCTAGCCGCCAGGCATCTGTTAAACAAACATGCATCAAACACAAAGGCCGGCTCAACACGTAGTTGAGAGGAACATCTGACCTCGCCGTCAGGCATCTGTTAAACAAACAGGCATCAAACCCGAATGGCGGCTCAACCCGAAGTTGATAAGAACATTAGACCTCACCGTCAGGCATCTGTTAAACAAACAGGCATCGAACCCGAAGGCCGACTCAACCCGAAGTTGAGAAGAACATTTGACCTCTCCGTGAGGCATCTGTTAAACAAACAGGCATCGAACCCGAAGGCCGTCTCAACCCTTAATTGAGAAGAACATCTGACCTCGCTGTCAAACATCTATTAAAGAAACAGGCATCGAACCCGAAGGCTGGCTCAACTTGAAGTTGAGAGGAACATCTGACCTCCCCATCAGGCATTAGTTAAACAAACAGGCATCGAACCCGAAGTTGAGAAGGAACATCTGACCTCCCCATCAGGCATTAGTTAAACAAACAGGAATCGAACCCGAAGGCCGGCTCAACCCGAATTTGAGAAGAACATCTGACATAGCCGCCAAGCATCTATTAAGCAAACAGGAATCGAACCCAAAGGTCGGCTCAACCCGAAGTTGAGAAGAACATCTTAACTCGCCATTTGGCACCTGTTAAACAAACTGGCATCAAACTTGAAGGCCGGCTCAACTCGAAGTTGAGAGGAACATCTGACCACGCCGTCAGGCATCTGTTAAACAAACAGACATCGAACCTGAAGGTCGGCTCAATCCGAAGTTGAGAAGAACATTTGATCTCACTGTCAGGCATCTGTTAAACAAACAGGCATCAAATATGAAGGCCGACTTAACCCGAAGTTGAGAAGAACATCTGACCTCACCGTCTGGCATCTGTTAAACAAACAGGCATCGAACCCGAAGGGCGGCTCAACCCGAAGTTGATAAGAACATTAGACCTCGCTGTCAGGCATCTGTTAAACAAATAGGCATCGATCCCGAAGGCCGGTTCAACCCGAAGTTGAGAAGAACATCTGACCTCACCGTCAGGCATCTGTTAAAGAAACAGGCATCGAACCCGATGGGCGGCTCAACCCAAAGTTGATTAGATCATCTGACCTCTCCGTCTGGCATCTGTTAAACAAACAGACATCGAACCCGAAGTTCGGATTAACATGATGTTGAGAGGAATATTTGATCTCACTGTCAAGCATCTGTTAAACAAACACGTAGCAAATCCGAAAGTCGGCTCAACCCGATGCTGAGAACAACATCTGACCTTACCGTCAGGCATATGTTAAATAAATAGGCATCGAACCCGAAGGGCGGCTCAACCTGAAGTTGATAAGAACATTAGACCTTGCTGTCAAGCATCTGTTAAACAAACAGGCATCGAACTCGAAGGGCGGCTCAACCCGAAGTTGAAAGGAACATTTGACCTCGCCGTCAGGCATCTGTTAAACAAACAAGCATCGAACCCGAAGGTCGGCTCAACATGAAGTTGAGAGGAACAATTAACTTCACTGTCAAGCATCTGTTAAACAAACATGCATCAAATATGAAGGTCGGCTCAACCCGAAGTTGAGAAGAACGTCTGACCTCACCGTCAAGCATCTATTAAACAAACATGCATCGAACCCGATGGGCGGCTCAACCCAAAGTTGATAAGAACATCTGACCTAGCCGCCAGGCATCTGTTAAACAAACATGCATCGAACCGGAAGGCCGGCTCAACACGTAGTTGAGAGGAACATCTGACCTCGCCGTCAGGCATCTGTTAAATAAACAGGCATCAAACCCGAATGGCGGTTCAACCTGAAGTTGATAAGAACATTAGACCTCATCGTCAGGCATCTGTTAAACAAACAGGCATCGAACCCGAAGGCCGACTCAACCCGAAGTTGAGAAGAACATTTGACCTCGCCGTCAGGCATCTGTTAAACAAACAGGCATCGAACCCGAAGGCAGGCTCAACTTGAAATTAAGAGGAACATCTGACCTCCCCATCAGGCATTAGTTAAACAAACAGGGATCGAACCCGAAGTTGAGAAGGAACATCTGACCTCCCCATCAGGCATTAGTTAAACAAACAGGAATCGAACCCGAAGGCCGGCTCAACCCGAATTTGAGAAGAACATCTGACATAGCCGCCAGGCATCTATTAAGCAAACAGGAATCGAACCCAAAGGCCGGATCAACCCGAAGTTGAGAAGAACATTTGACCTCGCCGTCAGGCATCTGTTAAACAAACAGACATCGAACCCGAAGGTCGGCTCAACATGAAGTTGAGAGGAACATTTGATCTCACTGTCATGCATCTGTTAAACAAACAGGCAGCAAATCCGAAAGTCGGCTCAACCCGATGTTGAGAAGAACATCTGTCCTCACCGCCAGGCATATGTTAAACAAACAGGCATTGAACCCGAAGGGCGGCTCAACCCGAAGTTGATAAGAACATTAGACCTCGCTGTCAGACATCTGTTAAACAAACAAGAATCGAACCCGAAGGGCGGCTCAACCCGAAGTTGAGAGGAACATTTGACCTCGCCGTCAGGCATCTGTTAAACAAACAAGTATCGAACCCGAAGGTCGGCTCGACATTAAGTTGAGAGGAACAATTAACTTCACTGTCAAGCATCTGTTAAACAAACAGGCATCAAATCTGAAGGCCGACTCAACCCGAAGTTGAGAAGAACATATGACCTCACCGTCAGGCATCTGTTAAACAAATAGGCATCGAACCCGAAGGGCGGCTCAACCCGAAGTTGATAAGAATATTAGACCTCGCTGTCAGGCATCTGTTAAACAAATAGGCATCGAACCCGAAGACCGGCTCAACCCGAAGTTGAGAAGAACATCTGACCTCACCGTCAGGCATCTGTTTAACAAACAGGCATCGAACCCGATGGACGGCTCAACCCAAAGTTGATTAGACTATCTGACCTCGTCGTCAGGCATTTGTTAAATACACATGCTTCGAACCTGAAGGCCGGCTCAACACGAAGTTGAGAGGAACATCTGACCTCGCTGTCAGGCATCTGTTAAATAAACAGGCATCGAACCCGTAGGTCGGCTCAACATGAAGTTGAAAGGAACATTTGACTTCACTGTCAAGTATGTGTTAAACAAACAACCATCAAATCCGAAGACCTGCTAAACTCGAAGTTAAGAAGAACATTTGACCTCACCGTCAGGCGTCTGTTAAACAAACAGGCATCGAACCCGATGGGCGGTGTCGCTACTGCGAAAATCGGCGCCGGCTTGACAGGAGAGTCGCCACCGTGCGTTATTTATCCCTCAGAGCGGGAAAGGAAACGCTCGAAGTAAACCTCGCAAAGACGGGTAAAGGTATGGTCATCGCAACCAAAACCTGGATTCGGGAGTCGGTTACGCAAGGGGAAGGTATTAGCACCCCTCACGTCCATCGTACTCGATGGGATCCACGCTTGATGTTTATAGGTAAAGGGTGTGTTATCTATCTACGCTAATGGTCGGTCTGAAAAGAAAATAAAAGGACAGGACTCGACAGAACATACGGTGTTCTGGGCCTACGTATTCCCTCATGCAATGGGAAAGTCAGAGTCAACGTAGTTCGACTACCTACGTCTAAACAGGGAAAAGGTTGCTCGCCAGGACATCGCGTCATGTGCCTACGTACTTCCACACAACGTGGAAGATCAGAGAAAACGTAGTTTGACTACCTACGGGTAAACTGGGGGCTCTCACACAGCAGTGAGGAAACAAACTGGTCTCAAAGGTTCGGGAACCTACAACTACGATCTGGTCTCAAATGCACTCGGACAAGAGAAAAGGGATAACAATTAGTCGTCAGCGGGAAAGTCTCGATCGCACAGCCGCGAGAGAGCAAAGGTTAGTTGTTAGTGTGCTCGCTAGGACATCGCATCCTATGCCTACATATCCTCGTCTGGTACGAGGAATCAGAGCAGCTGTAGTTCAGCTAACTACGGATCAAGCTACTCAAGAGCTCCTACTGAAAGGAAAGGGAAAAGACACCCTAAACTATAGCTGGAAAGGGGAATCTACCTACTGCTATCATGCCTGGTTGACCATCCTAATGTCTATCATAACGACTCCGCAGCGGAGAAGTCAGAGCTCCTAAGGGATCATGGCAACAGGACTAAACGACAAACAGGAAATACTGCAAAGTAAAGAAATACCAGAAAACATGCATGAATGCAACAACTACACAAGCAAGGCGCAAAGGCCGCAAACCACAGAGGTAAGGGAGCTCAGCTCTACCAAATACCAACAAGCAAAGCCACTCAATAACAAACAAGCAGAAGGAGGACCACCTCAACTTCTCATGCACACAAAGTCTACTTCTAAAATGCACTTAACTCAGAACTATCTAGATGAATACCTAAGTCTAATGCAACATAACATCACACAAGTCAAACAATACGAAGAGAAGGCTAGCTAACCTGACAAGCCTCTATCTACAAAACAAGGAACTACTCCTGGGCAAGGCCCCTAACAAACCTGAAACAAACTCCTAATCTATCTCTAAACAGAACTCTATGCAACACCTTAAGCAAAGATCTAAGCAAACTCTAATCAAAACCTAAGCAAGAGGGATCAATCCCAATTTCCAAGCTTCAGAACAAGCTTACCAGAGAAAGGGAGCTAAGCAGACAAGCTCATAGTGCCTTCCTCGGGAAAGTACCAGGAGGTGTATACTCAGGAGTCATATCCTATGCGGCTCGACAACTGTGATCAGTTTACATTCTTCCTCAGGAGAAATTAAACTCACATGAAGGCTCCGGCATCACTGGATATTTAAGAAAGCCTACATGCACTAAGGGAACTAAGTGAGCAGACCCATAGGACCTTCCTCAGGAAAGTACTAGGAGGCTGACACTTAGGAATCGTATCCTACGTGGCTCAACAACTGTGATCAGTTTACATTCCTCCTCAGGAGAAATTAAACTCACAAGTTGGCTCCAACATCACTGGATACTTGAGAAATCCTAGATAAACTAATGGAACTAAGTGAATAGACCCATAGGACCTTCCTCAGGAAAGTACTAGGAGGCTTCCACTTAGGAATCGTATCCCATGTGGCTCAACAACCGTGATCAGTTTACATTCTTCCTCAGGAGAAATTAAACTCACAAGTCGGCTCCAACATCATTGGATACTTAAGAAAGAGGTGAGAAGAAAGAATGAAAGTCATTCATAGTGCCTTCCTCAGGAAAGTACCATAAACTCCCTTCAAACTTCAGGATCTCGAACCTCACAAACAGAGAACAAGCTTCTAGACTAGGCCTCAATCCACTGCATCCTTGCAAGCTCCAACTGGACTTCAACCAGCTCCCATCTTTGAGAAGAACCCACAGGCCATCAAACCACAAGAAACTACCTCTGAAGTTCAACCACAGTTGAACTTCAAAGTCAGAAGTCATCAAGACTCCTCCTATCCTCAAGCTCAGACAAATCATATCATAACATCCTACAAAAATCTATCAAAAATCTATGGGGAACCTACATGGCTCTAGGACAACATACTAAAAAATCAGAACAAAATTCAACACCAGATGAAAGAACTAAAATCAGCAACACAGACATATCCACAGACCAATTATTTAATAGCAAAACAATACAAAAAATGCAATTAAAATGAAAATTCATGATTAAGCTAATGTTTTTGCACTATAAAATTCTACATTGAATTACGAGTCTACAGAAAAAGGAACAGGATTATTTGACTAAACCTACTATTTTTTATGAATTTTCTAATAACATGCATAACCTGAAAAATATTAAAAGAGTCAATTAAATGGAAAATATACCAAAAATATCAAACAAAAATAAAATGGCATTTTTATTTTTATACAATTTTCTAGACATTATTATAAAGTGGTAGAAAAAAGAAGAGTTAAAAAATCAATTGTTTTTATTTTCTTATGAATTTTGTAATGTGCAAGAAAATATTAAAAAGAAATTAACAAAACAAAATTGAATAAAACTGGAGGGGGGTGCTAACAGCAAGATTTTCAGTTATTAATGCATTGGGCCAGAGATGGGGGGTGCTAACAGCAAATGGGCGCAGGGCCCAATGAGTCAGAAATCTGATGGAAAATAAAAGGAAAGAAACCGCGCAGGGGGGTGCAATCAGTGAATTTCTCATGTTGTTTCTCATTGGGCTTACGCCCAGGGGAGTGTGGATAGCATTAGGGCCTAAGGCCCAAGTCAACATCACTCTGGCTTCTCACACGAGGGAGGGGGTAAACGAGTAACATGAGGGTTGCTCCAGTAAAAACGTGTTTGGGCTTGGCCCAAACCTAACCCTAACCCACACACAAAACCCTATCTACCTTCCCCCAACCCCAAACACTATTCACCGTAACCCTAGCCGTCTTCAACCTTCTCTCTGCAACTCATCTTCCTCTCTCAATCCATTCCCAGAAAACCCCAAATAACCTTCATTCAGCCCAAACTTCTACAAATCAACCCTAGAACCTTATTTCTCAAAACAAGAAACCTTATGCTATGAACATTAATGGCGATTATGAGAAAGGACAAACCTGAGACGATGACGTTGCTGGGATCCTTTGAAGGCTCAGCGCAAATCACCACGAGAGAGAAAGATCTTGACGTCTTCCTGACTGTTGAAGGAGCTCACGGAGGCCCTGAAGCACGCGTTGAAGCTCGTTCGAATTCTCTTGGACAAATTAGCGAAGAACTCCACGAGTTCTACGAAGATCTGGGATGAGGACTTCAAGAACTGACGAAGACGATGATTCTGAAGCAGATGGATCTTGAAGATCCTTTGAGTGTCGTAAATGTTCTGAGGAAGATCTTCAGAAGATCTTTGAGTATCTTGATGAGGGAGGATGAACCACGAGGATCTTCTGTGAAGATCGTTGATGTTCGTTGGTTGATGGAGGTCCCTGGAAATTCCAGATGATGAATGAACGTTTGGTGATGTTCTGGAAACCTTGAAGAACGATGAAGATGGTTGAACGTGTTCTGGAAAAACCTTTGAATTTTCCGGTCACAGATGAATTCTCCGACGAGATGAAGACGAAGGGGAACGGAGGAGTAAGGGTGAAGATCGGAGGCGTAGGGAGGGTTCTGGGTTTTGTTGCAGTTTCCGGCGAGGACGGTGGTGTTAAGGGCGGCCGGACGGGGTTTGCATGCCGGCCGGTGGCTTCTCCGGCGACGCGTGTGGTGATGACAGGTGTCTCTGTGGAGGCTTGCAGGTGCCACGCGTGGCTTGCATGCACAGAGAGAGAGAGAGAAAGTGGTGGGGCACGTGGCGTGAGCAGGAGGGTTTCTGAGTGTGTGGTGTCGTGATGAGTGTGAAACGCGTGGGGCCAACCCCTTGGCAACACGTGGCTGAAGCTATTTAAATGCTGAGAAGCTCTGGACGCTTCTAGAATGCTCTGGAAAATGCTGGAAAATGGCTGGAAAGAACTTGGACCTTTTTTGGCATTGATTGAATGAATGGACAAAAAACCACAATGGGCCTGCGAATTGGGGATAAAGCCCACTACGAAAATGAATTAAAAAACTGCATTAAACAACTAATGACCAAAATGAGATTAAAAAGCTGATCTAAAATTGATTAAATTTCTTAAATCCTTAATAAAACTATATTAAACTCTAAAAAAGACTATATTATCTATATCTAAAAATTAAAACTAATTAATTTCTATTACCCTATTATTTATTATTCTAAAAAAACTATTTATTTAATATTCTAGAAAAAATCTATTAATATTCTATAGATGCTATACCATTATTTAATATCTATTAAAATCTATTATTAATAAAAGAAAAACTATATTATTTTCTATATTATCTAAAAACAATTAAAACTATTTTAAAATCTAATATATCCTAAAAATGATTAAAAAAAAACTATTAAACCTATTTAAAAATCTATATAAAATTCTAAAAATGATTTAAACTATTAAAAAATACAAAGACCCTATTTAAATTCCAGAAAAATCTATAAAGCCTATTAAAAATCCGCAAAAGTCTATTAAAATCCTAAAAATGCAGATGAATGCAAATGACCACCATAAAAGAGCGTGCGAGACCAGATCGAATTGAACAGAGAACCCCGGGCGTCAGAATATCCCCAAAATCACTATGCAAGCTAAAAATCACCGAGGAGTGCACAAATTTCCCGAAAATAAAACCCTGATGATCTGGACTGGATCTGCCATATCTGATAGATGAAAACCAAGCTGTAACCCTGATATCCTCTGTCTGTGCACAAATATCATGCGTCTGATTTGCGAATATGAATTTAAACCACGAGTCAGATAGGAGAATCGGTTGGTCAAATTTTAGGGTGCAACAGCTGCCCCTATTCAAGCGACTTGGACCTGAAGGGTTTGAAGAGCGCTCAACCTTCAAACATTCGGAGGTACGAGACGGTTGAATACAAATAAAACCCGAAAATTTGCCAACCGCGAGCATATACTGTAAACTGCTTGGGGAATAAAGTCCTGAAAAACGAGTCCAGTCATTACGGCGCCAAACTGATCAATCATCTGATAAGGCACTCCTGATTTGAATACCCATTACTTGTGATACCCCATATAACAAAACCCGAGGGCTGCAACAAAACACCTGATCCTTTCACATTGCCTACTGATAGGCAGGAAGAGAAATATACTCACATCGTCCAAAGATGGACGGGAAGACGCCCTGAATGGAGGAAACGCCAATACTCACATCGTCTAATGGTAAACGGCAAGACGCCATTAATCTCCGTACTCACATCGTCTAAGGATAGACGGAAAGACACCATTAATCTCCATACTCACATCGTCTAAGGATAGACGGAAAGACATTCATAATCTCCAAACTCACATCGTCTAAGGGTAGACGGGATCATCCTGATTGATGAAACAAATCAATTCACATCGTCTAAGGATAGACGGGAAGAAATAATCTGGATACCCACATCGTCTAATGATAGACGGGATCATCCTGATCGATGAACAAATCAATATTCACATCGTCTAAGGGTAGACGGGATCATCCTGATTGATGAACAAATCAATATTCACATCGTCTAAGGGTAGACGGGATCATCCTGATTGATGAAACAAATCAATTCACATCGTCTAAGGATAGACGGAAAGAAATAATCTTCATACTCACATCGTCTAATGATAGACGGGATCATCCTGATTGATGAAACAAATCAATTCACATCGTCTAAGGATAGACGGAAAGAAATAATCTTCATACTCACATCGTCTAATGATAGACGGGATCATCCTGATCGATGAACAAATCAATATTCACATCGTCTAAGGGTAGACGGGATCATCCTGATTGATGAAACAAATCAATTCACATCGTCTAAGGATAGACGGAAAGAAATAATCTTCATACTCACATCGTCTAAGGGTAGACGGAAAGACACCATTACGCAATTCAACACCATCCCTCGAATTTTAGAATCCTTCTGTCTGCGGGAATTGATGGAAAGAAAAATATCCTTGAAGGGGCCACATCGTCAGTATGGACTGACGGGAAGAAAACCACCTTTCAAAAACCCTCTTGAAACGTCGTCCCATCCAGTACACAGGAAGAAAACCGCTATCCGAACTATCGTTTTGAAACCTCTCAACAATCAAAGATAGCCGGAGAAGACTCGCTGGGGAAACACCCCATCTGTATGATCTGACAATAAGAAACCCGCTGAACAATAACCTGAAACTTCACATCGTCTACTGATAGACGGAAAGAAAAGCCACTTGCTAGAGAAACTCTATTTTGAACCCTACTGCGATCACCCGCAACTTCACATCGTCTAAGGATAGACGGAAAGAAAACCACATTCGTACTCAAGACGTCTAATGATGGACGGAGAAATCCACTCATTGGAGGAACACATCGTCAATATGAATTGACGGGAAGAAACGTCTGCCGATACCAGATGACTGTTTGATCAAAGCACAACTATTGTATGATCTGAGATACAAATAATCTGCTGAACTGTCTGAACGCGGCTGTTGGATAAATGCCCCTGAACTGATCACAGCGTAATTCACGCGCCATATGAGGCTGATAGAAAATCTGACTTATGCTTCGTATGCATATGCGTATGTTTGAATCTTTCTATGGCGTAATGCTCCATTCAGGATGGAAATGCTACGCATTCTGAAAATGTCATGCAGGTATGATGCAAATATGATAATGCATGCAATATGCTAATGCAGGCTCGAGCTGCCGGAGAAAGCTGGGTACAGAAAACCACTTCAGCAAAATAAATGTTGAAGACGAAGCCAACTCCGCTGGGGATAAACCGGATATCACAGGATTATCCCAGCAAAATAAATGCTGGGAGAGTGAAATCCACTCCGCTGGGGGTATTGGGGACTTAACTGAACACCATCGACGAAGTAATACCCTGCTGAGGAATATAACTCTGCTGTAAGATAGCGGATGCGCCAAGTACGATTGGACTTCTCTGGGGATAGCTCACCTGTACCAACGACGAATTGGACTTTGCTGGAGAAAATGGACGGAGTCCTCTCGCGTGCTGATGAAGCTCGGATCTGGAAACCGATGCGCCAACACGGATGGGCTTCACAGTAATCGCAAACATGGATTTGAGCTCTTAAGCTATCTTGCTGGGTCAGGTACGACTGACGCTGGAAAATATTCTTCCTGAATACACAGCCTTTTAGTGAAGAGCGAAGGGATAGTGACACGACTTCCCGCATTCGTCTCGATCTCGAAAATCGACTGAATCTGTTCGAACAACTCTGAATGACCCTGCTGATACAGAGAAGAGCCAACCTTTCGCTCATGATATGCCTCAGCCTGCAGGACCTCTGTGGGGATAGTCCTCGAAAGGAAATCTGCAAATCTGTTCCTTGATGGTCTGATATGACATGCCCCAGCGTTCTGAACTTCGGGGAGATGCTTCACATCGAATGCTCCTCGAATAACTTCTGCGTGCTTAAGATGGTCTGCCCCTGACTGCAGTGACCTTGCCCCTGATTATTTGATTTAGAGTAGTGCCTTTGGCTATGCCATATTTGCCTGAATCTCAACCTGATTGCCCCAGGATAACTGACTTTGAAAGGCTGACTTGACTGGGGATCACGATAGTAGCTTGCCCCTGCTCTCGGAACATTCGGGCGCTCGGTATTCTATCTTGACCATACTTTCCATTGTAGGAAGCTTATCTGCTGTCAAGCGCTTACTCGCAAGTAAAACAAGTTGTTCTGCGTAACAGATGTATTAATGCAACACATATGACAGCTTTGACATCCAATCTGTTCACTGGGAAAAGGAAAAATAGTTTATAGCCTATAATGCACAAAACATTTATCAAGAATAGCATCAACATGGTAAGAGGAACCCTTTTAAGAGTCAGAATCGACGCGACCTTTACCGTGGTATGCTTTCAAAACAACCTGCTTCAATTAGGACTTTTGAAGGTTGTAACGTGGTCAGGTTCATGGTTTTGAAAGAAAGGATGAAGGCTCAAAGTTTATTTTAACCCACCCATTCTCCTTGATGTTCTCCCATCCTACGTTCAGCTAATTCAACCTTAGCGCTCACCTGTCAGAGGTTGAAAGATAGGAATGATAGTTCGAGAAACTATGAGTTTTCGGAGTGACAGCCACTCACTTTTCGTCTTCGACACTTGAGGTCACACGACTCGTATGTCATTTGAGGATTTTTCTTTTGTCATCCTTTCATCTTTTTCTTTTCATATCCCTAACTTTTGCCTGGACTGACTCCTTTTGAGTTTCTTTTGATTTTTTTTTTTTTTTTTAAGTCCAGCGGGATGCCCTTCTTTTTGCCTAAGTCATTTGTTTTGAAGTTTTCTTGACTTAGCGGGCTTTTGATTCTTTTTTCGTTTTTTTCTTTCGAACAAGTCGTGTGACACTGGTTGTCTGACTCTTTGGGAAATGATGTGGCTGTCCCACTCTTGATTGAACCATTGTGGTCTTTTAGGCACGACCTCTAGAGGTGTGATTGATCCTCGAACGGACACTCCTTTTGCAATTTGGACGCTCGGCCAAATTAGCTAACACCTACCCTGCCCCAGGTTAAAGATCGAGGGTTTTTCATTCACAGAAAGAAACTCCTACTACAAGGCTCAAAGGGGTTGACAAGGGATTATCTTCCTTATATCTCCGGTGTTTAGAGATTTGAAACAATGCCTGTACATCATCAGCAGGTTTTATTTCAAAAGCCTACAATATCGGTAGTTGCATGTCGGTCATTTTCATCATCCTCCCCAAATTCCAAGCGTTGGACATTTGTAAAAACAGTTAGTGAACACGAATGGATTTAATCAAAACATGCATATTTATTTCATTATCATCAATTGAATGAAAACAACAAGTTTTACAAACAAGATTACAAATTCAAACAGGAAAGCAACTACAAATGTAAAGAAATGACAAGCTAAAACAAAGAAAATATGCTAGCTTCCGAGAACCGGGCTTTCACATCTGTCCTGCTGCTGAACCAGCTATCTTTATTAGAGACGATTCGATGCTGTCCTGATCTGCTTTCAACGACTCAACCAAATTATAGAGCCCTTCCTCCTTCATTCAGATGATTTGGGGACCTTTCTGCCCGAAGCTGATTGCTGCACTATCAAGTAGATCCTGCACTTTGTGCTTAAAAGCTTTACAATTCTCAACTGTATGGCCTGGTGCCCCAGTGTGGAATTCACAAGTAGCATTGGCATCATACCCCGGTGGTGGTGGTCCCGTTAAGGGAGTCATTGTCCTCTTGTGAACCAATTGGAGCTGAAGCAGCATTTGCAAAAGCTGTGCATATGGCATAGGTGGAGTTTCCAGATGACGGCTTGCCAGAGGACCCCGATTCTGATATCTTTTATACCCCTGCTGGTTCTGCTGCTGAGGTTCCACATGCACGGGTGGCGCGAGCTTCTTCATTGCGGCTTCAAATAGCTGATCGTCCTCTTTCCTAAGCACATTCTTGACCACATCCATGATCAAGCTCATTTGAGTCTTCAGCTGACTGTTCTCCTCTTTGAGAATCTTCTGCTCCAGACGCATCTCTTGCATGTCTCTCATCATCTGCCCCAGCTGGCTTTGGACTTCAATCAATTCAAACTGATTCTGTTCCATATCTCTGAAGGAATTCCTGCAACAAACTGAGACGATGACGTAATAAGACCCACGGTTCTGATGTACCTGTTTAAACAATAATGCAACGCAGAAAGCAAACACATATTCATAATGAGACAAAGAGAAACTCAAGCTATCAGCACACAGACAAACATCTCCCCCACATGTATAACCAACAAAAGCAGCACGTAAGCACAAATGAATATGAATACAATGACCCCAGCCAACAATCCTGGTGGTGGTCGGCAGACACTAGTGCACAAAAAGCTAAACGGATTAAGCAGAGAAAACAGATGCGACATCCGGCGCAAAAACCTCTAGAAACTTCTCCCACACAACTGAACTCTCTGATTGACAATCTTCAAAGCACACACTTCCTGTGGAGTCTTCCATGACATTAACTGACGAACCCACACAACTGGAGGATGGGAAATCATTAATCTGAACACAACCCTGAGGAGTGATGCAAATACGGCTAGAGTCTAACAGATCTTGAACCTGACTTCTAAGCACTTTACAATCATTGGTTGAATGCCCCCGTGCCCCAACATGGTACTCACAGTGGGCGCTGGCATCAAAACCTGGAGGATACGGTGGAATCACCGGCTTAGTCTCTTTCGGCACTATCAATCCACTTTTGACCAGATCTGGCAACAACTGACTGTACGACACCGGTAGCTGAGTAAACTGCCTTTCAGGTTTCCTTGGTCTGCGTGGAGCGTGCTGACGCGATCGACGATAGGATGATCGTTGACTTGAAGTGTCTGAAAACTGATCCTGAGATGCTAGAGATTCTGAGGTGGCGTCATCTCCTTCCCACTCTTCTTGAGAACTGACAACTGACTCAATCTTATCAACTGGGACGTAAGGAACATCTCGAAACTTTCCACTCCTGAGTCCTCTCTCAACAATCTCTCCCAGTCTCATCAGGCCCACAAAGTTTGTGCAACTGAACAATTTGTCAAAATAATGGCCTTTCAGAGTACCCAAGAAGACGTCAACCATTTCTCTTTCCGGAAGCGGTGGTTGAACACTAGCAGCCAATTCTTTCCATCTTCGCAAATACCCTCTGAATGATTCATTCTCCGCCTGAGATAATCCTTGCAGATCTACGAGACTAGGGGTCAAATCCAGGTTGTAATCGTACTGCTTCATGAAAGCTCTGGCTAAATCCACCCATGATCGAATCTGATTACTCTCTAACTGCACATACCACCTTAAGGATGCCCCAGTCAGGCTATACTGAAAGCAATGGATCATCAATTTGTCGTTTCGCACAAACGAAGTCATCCTTCGACAGAACATCATCAAATGCAGCTTCAGACAGCTATCTCCCGTGTACTTTTCGAATTCTGGCACTTTGAACTTGTAAGGCAACACCAGGTCAGGAACCAGACACATGGCCACAGCATCCAGGTTAACGGCATCTTTCGCTTCTAAGGCTTTTATACCTTCTTCCAATGCTCGGAGTCTTCTATCGTTTTCAAGAACTCTTGGATCTACCATCTCGGCCATGGGAATATCTCTCCGGTAATTCATCACAGGAAAAGCAACACCTTGGTTGTTAGCAGGAGGATAACGTTCATTTCGGGCAACAAACTGCTCATGTCGATCTCGGTTCTGGACAGTAGGTTGTACAACTTGGTCTGCAGTAAGATTGTTCGCTTGCGGGAAGCCTTCCATAGAATCATACTGATGGTTGGACGCCATAGTAAACCCTGCCAAGGTGCTAGGAGCCTGGAAATTGCCTTCAGACATAGCTACCGATTACCTGTAACGGACTACACTGCCCGATTCTGCTCAACTCTGCTTCAGCCCCTTGGTCGTCTTCAACACTCCACTTCTGCCTCAAACAATCCCCCGAGAATCACCCTCTGGTGAAAACAAAGGCTGGATAAGTGCTCTGACCTGCTAGAGAAATGCTATGCAGTATGATTTATGTAAACAGAAATACAAGAAAAAATGCTAACGTGCATGTGTGCATTGGAGATATTTCCCCTCCAATTCCAGTGTCAGTGGTAGCAAGACGAGATAAACCATAAAGACAATATTTAGAAAAACCCTCATATATTCATTAGAATGACTGTCTTGTCAAGAGGTTACATAACTATGCTTCATACAGCTGATATGATAAGGAGGATCCCAGCCAACATGCCTGGTGGTGATCTCAACATACAGAATACAAGAGAGAAATCAAGCACGGGTACGGTTGCGGAAGTCCTCGACCATCTTCTTTGTCTCTGCATGATCCGGTTGATGAATCAAACCTTCTATCAGCCGATCCCTCTTCCTGACCGTCCCCTGGATGTCTCTGACAAAGTCTTCCCAAGCCTTATCATTGGCACCGCCCCCAGGTTTGGGTCTCTTGGCGTCCGCTCTATGCTGAAAATCTTCCAAATTCTTCACAGCATCAGCCAGCTTGCGCTCGGCCTCGTATCGGCGGCAGGCTTCCTCTTCAAGCTCTCCAGTCTTCACTTTGACCTGTTCTTCTAACTGAGCTACCTGCGTCTTCAGCTCTTCTTCCCGCTCTTTGCGCTTGGTCATAGTGAGATCCCAGTGTTCTCTGAACTTAGCTAGCTTCGTGTAGGCCCTTTCCAGCTCTTGCTTCTTAGTGGCCAACACACTACTAACCGAGTCTACATCTAACTCCAGACGCTTCTTGGTTTCAGTCAATTCCAATAGCGTAGTCTTCAGATGTTTCAGAGTTTCAGCCTGTTGCTTGGAAAAGTATCCTGTTTCAATCTTTTCATGACGAAGCTGGGCATTCTCCTACTCTAGAGCCTCTTTAGCCTTTGCGAGCTCGTCTTTCTCGGCCATCAGCTGCCTGTACACCTGCATGTCCACAGTGGTAGGCTCCTCCACCGGAGAAGGATGCAATGGCTGAACCGCTGGATAAGGCATAAGGAATTTCGCAGCTCGCTCACGAATCCATTCCACATATGGGCCAGGAACTCGAGTATCCCCTCTGCTACCTGAAGGCTTCCCTCTCTTGTGCAAGTTTTTCCATGCTTTCTCAAGTTTGGTCAGCATCTCTTTCCCTATTGCCCCGGTGAGATACAGAGATTCCTGTATCTCCTCGGGCTTTGGCGCTCCTTGAGGTACATACCCGAATTGCCTGATCAATAAGGAAGGGTTGTAATTGACACAACCTTTCCTTCCTATTAAAGGAACATTCGGGAATCCTTCGCACCTGAGTATAACCTCAACTCCGAATACCTCTTCGTTGACCCATACCACGTTCTCAGCAGTCAATCCCATTAAGCGCTCGGGCCATCCTAGAGAATCGATAGAGGTGACAAAAGGGCCTGACTTAGGCATATGACTGGTGAACCACCTGCACAGGAGAGGTACACAACAAGACACATTCCTTCCTCGCCGCTTTTCATTCTGGTAGTGAGTTGAATGGTGGATATCTCCCAGCAAAGTAGGAACCGGGTTCTTCGCAGCCAAAATATAGAAGGCATCAGAATCAACAAAATCAGGAATGTTCGGGAACAACACGATGCCATACACACATACAGCAAGGATGATGTCAAAAACACCCCAGCTACCCTTCTGGGCATATTCCCGAGCCTTCTCTACCAAGACATCCAACGGAAATCCCCATACGTCTCCTCTTCTGATCATCTTCCCAGACAGCTCAGACTCTTTCAAGCACAGGATGGCAGAAAGCTCAGCCAGCTTAGGCTCAGCGTCCGTACGATAGAAAGGCATCTGCTCACGGATCGGTATATCCAGAAGTGCAGAATACTCCTCCAGGGTAGGAGCCAAAACAAAGTCGGGAAATACGAAGCACCTGAGCTCCGCATCGTAGAACTGTAACAGGGTATAGATGCCGCTGGTCTCGTAGGCTGATGGCTGATAAACGTAGGTCAGAATCCTCCCATATCTCTTTCTGAAGTCACCCATTACCCTCTTCTTAGCAATAGTAATCAATTCTAACAACAAACTGATATCCGGCGACGGAAACTTGTAGGGCAATACTCTCTTCAGGGTTTCCATGTCTTGCTTAGAACAAACACCAGAACTGGAAGGGAAAGTATGTACCTGCAATACACACACGTTAGTTGAATGCAGATGGTAATGCAATGATGCAATATGATAAATAATGCAATCTGTGAATACAGGGGCTATGCTGTAGCCTGAAGAGGAATATCTCTGTGATCAAGAACAGAAAACCAACACGAGCACCAGAACCTCATGACACTAACTATCATCTGATACTCAAAATATCAATCTCCTGGTAAGAAATCCATCTGAACCTCTGTATCTGACGAGAAAACCATCTGATAATAGAATCACCCTTAGATAAGAAACCCATCTGACCCAGACAATACACCTGGAGATGAATCAAGAACACCATCTGATAACTACTGAATCATGGTTTCTGAGGGCCAGTTTTCCTGCAATAACCCAGTCCCTCTCACAGGTATGATAAACCTAATCCACAGACAAAGGTACGACATCCTATGCGGTCATCAGCGTCACAGACTTTCATGACCGACGATACGATTCCCAGAAGGAGTGGCATCATCAAATCATGAAGAGGCCTCACTTAGCTGACTTCCAAATGATCGGTCCCCAGAGTCGACAATCCTCACGTCTGGACTCCCCTCAGATCCTCGGGACCGGAAAGGAGCACCTCTGCAAGAATCTCATCTGAGCGCAGATTTTCGTAGGGAATTGTGCCTGCTCAGCAGACAGGTTCGTCTACTACTTCTCCGCAACTATATCTAGGTGTGTACTCAAGCCCAGGTCCGGCTTTCACTCACAGTAACATCCCTTGCCCACAGCAATAATCATAATAATATAATGCTGGAAAATAAATGCGGAAAGGTAAAGGTACAGAAAAGTAAAGTGCAGAAAAGTAAAACACATATGCACAACACCCAACAAATAAACATCCAAGCGCTAGGATTGACTCGCGTAGGGGATGGGAAACGGTCCCAGCATAAGGGATGGGAAAAGTCCCTAGATGCTATAAGTCCCCAGCAGAGTCGCCAGCTGTCGCTACTGCGAAAATCGGCGCCGGCTTGACAGGAGAGTCGCCACCGTGCGTTATTTATCCCTCAGAGCGGGAAAGGAAACGCTCGAAGTAAACCTTGCAAAGACGGGTAAAGGTATGGTCATCGCAACCAAAACATGGATTCGGGAGTCGGTTACGCAAGGGGAAGGTATTAGCACCCCTCACGTCCATCGTACTCGATGGGATCCACGCTTGATGTTTATAGGTAAAGGGTGTGTTATCTATCTACGCTAATGGTCGGTCTGAAAAGAAAATAAAAGGACAGGACTCGACAGAACATACGGTGTTCTGGGCCTACGTATTCCCTCATGCAATGGGAAAGTCAGAGTCAACGTAGTTCGACTACCTACGTCTAAACAGGGAAAAGGTTGCTCGCCAGGACATCGCGTCCTATGCCTACGTACTTCCACACAGCGTGGAAGATCAGAGCAAACGTAGTTCGACTACCTACGGGTAAACTGGGGGCTCTCACATAGCAGTGAGGAAACAAACTGGTCTCAAAGGTTCGGGAACCTACAACTACGATCTGGTCTCAAATGCACTCGGACAAGAGAAAAGGGATAACAATTAGTCGTCAGCGGGAAAGTCTCGATCGCACAGCCGCGAGAGAGCAAAGGTTAGTTGTTAGTGTGCTCGCTAGGACATCGCATCCTATGCCTACATATCCTCGTCTGGTACGAGGAATCAGAGCAGCTGTAGTTCAGCTAACTACGGATCAAGCTACTCAAGAGCTCCTACTGAAAGGAAAGGGAAAAGACACCCTAAACTATAGCTGGAAAGGGGAATCTACCTACTGCTATCATGCCTGGTTGACCATCCTAATGTCTATCATAACGACTCCGCAGCGGAGAAGTCAGAGCTCCTAAGGGATCATGGCAACAGGACTAAACGACAAACAGGAAATACTGCAAAGTAAAGAAATACCAGAAAACATGCATGAATGCAACAACTACACAAGCAAGGCGCAAAGGCCGCAAACCACAGAGGTAAGGGAGCTCAGCTCTACCAAATACCAACAAGCAAAGCCACTCAATAACAAACAAGCAGAAGGAGGACCACCTCAACTTCTCATGCACACAAAGTCTACTTCTAAAATGCACTTAACTCAGAACTATCTAGATGAATACCTAAGTCTAATGCAACATAACATCACATAAGTCAAACAATACGAAGAGAAGGCTAGCTAACCTGACAAGCCTCTATCTACAAAACAAGGAACTACTCCTGGGCAAGGCCCCTAACAAACCTGAAACAAACTCCTAATCTATCTCTAAACAGAACTCTATGCAACACCTTAAGCAAAGATCTAAGCAAACTCTAATCAAAACCCTAAGCAAGAGGGATCAATCCCAATTTCCAAGCTTCAGAACAAGCTTACCAGAGAAAGGGAGCTAAGCAGACAAGCTCATAGTGCCTTCCTCGGGAAAGTACCAGGAGGTGTATACTCAGGAGTCATATCCTATGCGGCTCGACAACTGTGATCAGTTTACATTCCTCCTCAGGAGAAATTAAACTCACATGAAGGCTCCGGCATCACTGGATATTTAAGAAAGCCTACATGCACTAAGGGAACTAAGTGAGCAGACCCATAGGACCTTCCTCAGGAAAGTACTAGGAGGCTGACACTTAGGAATCGTATCCTACGTGGCTCAACAACTGTGATCAGTTTACATTCCTCCTCAGGAGAAATTAAACTCACAAGTTGGCTCCAACATCACTGGATACTTGAGAAATCCTAGATAAACTAATGGAACTAAGTGAATAGACCCATAGGACCTTCCTCAGGAAAGTACTAGGAGGCTTCCACTTAGGAATCGTATCCCATGTGGCTCAACAACCGTGATCAGTTTACATTCTTCCTCAGGAGAAATTAAACTCACAAGTCGGCTCCAACATCATTGGATACTTAAGAAAGAGGTGAGAAGAAAGAATGAAAGTCATTCATAGTGCCTTCCTCAGGAAAGTACCATAAACTCCCTTCAAACTTCAGGATCTCGAACCTCACAAACAGAGAACAAGCTTCTAGACTAGGCCTCAATCCACTGCATCCTTGCAAGCTCCAACAGGACTTCAACCAGCTCCCATCTTTGAGAAGAACCCACAGGCCATCAAACCACAAGAAACTACCTTTGAAGTTCAACCACAGTTGAACTTCAAAGTCAGAAGTCATCAAGACTCCTCCTATCCTCAAGCTCAGACAAATCATATCATAACATCCTACAAAAATCTATCAAAAATCTATGGGGAACCTACATGGCTCTAGGACAACATACTAAAAAATCAGAACAAAATTCAACACCAGATGAAAGAACTAAAATCAGCAACACAGACATATCCACAGACCAATTATTTAATAGCAAAACAATACAAAAAATGCAATTAAAATGAAAATGCATGATTAAGCTAATGTTTTTGCACTATAAAATTCTACATTGAATTACGAGTCTACAGAAAAAGGAACGGGATTATTTGACTAAACCTACTATTTTTTATGAATTTTCTAATAACATGCATAACCTGAAAAATATTAAAAGAGTCAATTAAATGGAAAATATACCAAAAATATCAAACAAAAATAAAATGGCATTTTTATTTTTATACAATTTTCTAGACATTATTATAAAGTGGTAGAAAAAAGAAGAGTTAAAAAATCAATTGTTTTTATTTTCTTATGAATTTTGTAATGTGCAAGAAAATATTAAAAAGAAATTAACAAAACAAAATTGAATAAAACTGGAGGGGGGGTGCTAACAGCAAGATTTTCAGTTATTAATGCATTGGGCCAGAGATGGGGGGTGCTAACAGCAAATGGGCGCAGGGCCCAATGAGTCAGAAATCTGATGGAAAATAAAAGGAAAGAAACCGCGCAGGGGGGTGCAATCAGTGAATTTCTCATGTTGTTTCTCATTGGGCTTACGCCCAGGGGAGTGTGGATAGCATTAGGGCCTAAGGCCCAAGTCAACATCACTCTGGCTTCTCACACGAGGGAGGGGGTAAACGAGTAACATGAGGGTTGCTCCAGTAAAAACGTGTTTGGGCTTGGCCCAAACCTAACCCTAACCCACACACAAAACCCTATCTACCTTCCCCCAACCCCAAACACTATTCACCGTAACCCTAGCCATCTTCAACCTTCTCTCTGCAACTCATCTTCCTCTCTCAATCCATTCCCAGAAAACCCCAAATAACCTTCATTCAGCCCAAACTTCTACAAATCAACCCTAGAACCTTATTTCTCAAAACAAGAAACCTTATGCTATGAACATTAATGGCGATTATGAGAAAGGACAAACCTGAGACGATGACATTGCTGGGATCCTTTGAAGGCTCAGCGCAAATCACCACGAGAGAGAAAGATCTTGACGTCTTCCTGACTGTTGAAGGAGCTCACGGAGGCCCTGAAGCATGCGTTGAAGCTCGTTCGAATTCTCTTGGACAAATTAGCGAAGAACTCCACGAGTTCTACGAAGATCTGGGATGAGGACTTCAAGAACTGACGAAGACGATGATTCTGAAGCAGATGGATCTTGAAGATCCTTTGAGTGTCGTAAATGTTCTGAGGAAGATCTTCAGAAGATCTTTGAGTATCTTGATGAGGGAGGATGAACCACGAGGATCTTCTGTGAAGATCGTTGATGTTCGTTGGTTGATGGAGGTCCCTGGAAATTCCAGATGATGAATGAACGTTTGGTGATGTTCTGGAAACCTTGAAGAATGATGAAGATGGTTGAACGTGTTCTGGAAAAACCTTTGAATTTTCCGGTCACAGATGAATTCTCCGGCGAGATGAAGACGAAGGGGAACGGAGGAGTAAGGGTGAAGATCGGAGGCGTAGGGAGGGTTCTGGGTTTTGTTGCAGTTTCCGGCGAGGACGGTGGTGTTAAGGGCGGCCGGACGGGGTTTGCATGCCGGCCGGTGGCTTCTCCGGCGACGCGTGTGGTGATGACAGGTGTCTCTGTGGAGGCTTGCAGGTGCCACGCGTGGCTTGCATGCACAGAGAGAGAGAGAAAGTGGTGGGGCACGTGGCGTGAGCAGGAGGGTTTCTGAGTGTGTGGTGTCGTGATGAGTGTGAAACGCGTGGGGCCAACCCCTTGGCAACACGTGGCTGAAGCTATTTAAATGCTGAGAAGCTCTGGACGCTTCTAGAATGCTCTGGAAAATGCTGGAAAATGGCTGGAAAGAACTTGGACCTTTTTTGGCATTGATTGAATGAATGGACAAAAAACCACAATGGGCCTGCGAATTGGGGATAAAGCCCACTACGAAAATGAATTAAAAGACTGCATTAAACAACTAATGACCAAAATGAGATTAAAAAGCTGATCTAAAATTGATTAAATTTCTTAAATCCTTAATAAAACTATATTAAACTCTAAAAAAGACTATATTATCTATATCTAAAAATTAAAACTATTTAATTTCTATTACCCTATTATTTATTATTCTAAAAAAACTATTTATTTAATATTCTAGAAAAAATCTATTAATATTCTATAGATGTTATACCATTATTTAATATCTATTAAAATCTATTATTAATAAAAGAAAAACTATATTATTTTCTATATTATCTAAAAACAATTAAAACTATTTTAAAATCTAATATATCCTAAAAATGATTAAAAAAAAACTATTAAACCTATTTAAAAATCTATATAAAATTCTAAAAATGATTTAAACTATTAAAAAATACAAAGACCCTATTTAAATTCCAGAAAAATCTATAAAGCCTATTAAAAATCCGCAAAAGTCTATTAAAATCCTAAAAATGCAGATGAATGCAAATGACCACCATAAAAGAGCGTGCGAGACCAGATCGAATTGAACAGAGAACCCCGGGCGTCAGAATATCCCCAAAATCACTATGCAAGCTAAAAATCACCGAGGAGTGCACAAATTTCCCGAAAATAAAACCCTGATGATCTGGACTGGATCTGCCATATCTGATAGATGAAAACTAAGCTGTAACCCTGATATCCTCTGTCTGTGCACAAATATCATGCGTCTGATTTGCGAATATGAATTTAAACCACGAGTCAGATAGGAGAATCGGTTGGTCAAATTTTAGGGTGCAACAGGCGGCTCAACCCAAAGTTGATAAGAACATCTGACCTCGCCGTCAGGCATCTATTAAACGAACATGCATTGAAACCGAAGGCCGGCTCAACACGAAGTTGAGGGGAACATCTGACCTCGCTGTCGCTTCTGCGAAAATAAGGTGCCGGCAAAACAGAAGAGTCGCCATCTTTCGTTATTTATCCCTCAGAGCGGGAAAGGAAACGATCGGAAAAACCTGACGAAAAGGTATAAGACAAGGTCATCGCAACCGTTGTCTGGGTTCGGGAGTCAGTTACGCAAGGGGAAGGTATTAGCACCCCTCACGTCCGTCGTACTCGACGGGATCCACGCTTGTTGTGTTTATTGGACGAGTTGGTTTTATTTATCTACCTATCAAGGCTGGCTTAAAAAGGAAAAGAAAAATGACTCAGCAAAGTGTCGCGCTTTATGCCTACGTATTCTCATCAGAGAATGAGAAATCAGAGTCAACGTAGTTCGACCTATGGGTTACAGATGGGGGAAGGTGGCTCGCCAATACGTCAGTATTGTGCCTACGTACTCTCAACAGGCATGAGAGATCAGAGCTTACGTACTTCAGGATACTATGGTTTACGGGAATTCAGATTCATCTGTTTTATCGAGTAGGGTTAAACAGCAGTTCCAGCAGTTAGGGACAAAGCCTGTTTGTGTTGGCGCTGAAGTTTAACGTCACTCTTTTCTTCAGAAAAGCTTTCCTTTGAATTATGGGCCCACGGGGTAAAAAGGTTTGAAGTTTGTTTTCTGTCTTTTACGGAAGAACTGTTTTTTATTGTGTTTGCAATTTCAATCGCACTAAAGACTATGACCTGAGAGTGAATGCGTCGCATGTCACCCAAAGGGTGTCATACTAAACATCTAGACTGTTGGAAAGAAACTCTCCAACAATCCTTTCTCAGATAGCTTAAGGCTCGTAACGTACGGAAGAAATCATTCATGATTACTGTATTTTAAGCTGTTTTGAGATGAGAAGAGAACAGGCTCAACTAAAGGGAGACTATCAAGTCCTACTGTTGTCATGCCAAGGATTCATCCTATAGTTGAAGTTTGAAACAGGGAACTCCTAGAAGTTATCATGCATAGGTTTCCACCTAAAGTTCTATCATCGCTTCCTTATCAAAGGAAGTGAGATTCCTAGGGGACCATGTCAATGATAAACAGAAACAGATAAAGCATCAGCTCCAACAGTAAACAGTAAACGACTGTAAAATGCATGCAATGCAAGTGAGGAAGGAAATGTGTGTGGGGCAGCAGCCTCCACAAGCTCATCTCAACCTCAAGCCAGAATGAGTCACAGTAATCATACTGAAAAGATACAACATGCTATCAAGTAAAATACAGTAAACTGCAATCATAAAGAAGAAAAGTAAAACATGCTGTCAAGCAAAATAAACCACATGGGCAAGGGAGCTGGGCTCTACCGAATACCCGCAAGCAAAGTCATACAGTAACAATACAAGCAGAGGGAGCAACTCACCCTCTAGTGAAATCATGCTCCTAGATTAAATTCAGTCTAGATATGAACTTATTCTAATGCATCAAGCAATTCAGACAAGGCACATCGGCAATACAGAAAAGAAAACAGACAAGAAAGCAGATCAACCCCTCTCTTCCCATTCCAAGCTTCAGCTCTTCTAACAGCAACTCAGTCTTCAGACTTCAATTACCCTTCATGAAAAATATCAATTTGCTTCTCCAGGTGTCAACCCATCAACATAAGTTTCAACTTATCTTCACTTCTCCAAGCTTCAGCTTTTCAGTCAATTTCACCCTCAGGCTTCACTCTTAACTGCATGTATCAACTTGCTACCTTCAGGCTCTCCAAGCTTCAATGTAAGTATCAACTTATCCTTTACTCCTCAAGCCTCATCTCTACACTCAATCTCAGTTGAATCCTCAAGTAAGTATCAACTCAGTCTTCAAGCTTCCCAAGCTTCAGCTACAATGGCAATGCTCAAGGAATCATCCTCTTCCCCACTCTTCAATGAAGTCCTCACCTTCAAACTCAAGCCCAACATCTTTCAAGATACTCAAACCAGAAGATAATTGATTCAACAGGATGAGTGGAAATGATAAACAACTTATTGACAACCAAAGGAAGCCTGTAAGGGTTCATCATTATGAGAGACTAGTTCCCTCAAAGTTCTACTTCCCAGATAAAGCCACTCATCCTTCCAAAGGAGGGATGTGAATATCTGAGAAGGACTTTTAGTCATTGGGAGGAATGGGAGCACAAGATGCTTTCGATGTTTGAGAAAGAAATCATTCTAACTACAAAGCTCTCCCTATGTCCTATCTCCTAATCTTCATCAGACACCTTCAGGCACCAACAAATCCAAAGCTCCAAGCAACTTCAAGCAACTTCAAGCATCCTCCTCTTGTCTTCAACTTGTCTTCAATCTCAGCCAAAGGCAAACCAAGCATAAACCCTAATCTAAGGGAACTAGAGAAGTTAAACTAGTTGAATTAGTAAATTAGGATCACCTAAAACCTAGTACTAAAGTTAGTCCTAACTAAAATACTAAAATCAATTGTAAAATCCTACAAAAATTACTATGGGAACCTAGGTCAATCATGACTCTATCACATTAGTTTCAAAGATCAAACCATCAAATTAGACCTAGAACTAAATCCTACATTCTAAGGCATCAAACCTAAAACCCTAAAAAGGAAGCATCTAAATATCAATCTAGAAAGCATGCCTATTTTCATCACAAAAATGTGATAAAATTACTACGGGATCATACATGTCTAACCTAATCACACACAAAAAATTAGGCCAAGAATCATCACCATGAGATCACACAAAATTCTACAAAAATATGCATCAAACATAAACATTTTAATATCAATTAAAATACAAAATTCCAATTAAATCAGAAATTACATGAAATAAAAATATTTTTTCTCTAAAAAATACTAGACTCAATCATAAGTATTATGCAAAAAGAATGGGTTTGATTGGATTAATATTCAATTAGTTATGATTTTTATAAAAACCATGAATTAAATGGAAATTAAATGAAAATCAAACAAAAATAATGAAGCGCGCGGTGTAAATAGCAGTCATTTTCAGTTAAAAAACTGGGTTGGGTTCGCTGGGGGTGTGGATAACACTTAAATCATTATGCCCAAACGCCTGAATAAATGAAACGCATCGTTTCATCAGAAATCCTTCACAAATCAGAATTAAAACGTGGCCCTTGGATCTTCTCACAGTCAATGGTCAAACCAATATCCAATGGTGTAAACTTCATCTCCTATCTTTCAAACCTCTAAGCTTCGCGCCCAGCTCCGGCCACCACCGGTGGAACTCCGGCCATCCCCTTCAACCCTAGTTCTTCCTAGAGGCCTCCAATCCACAAGGTCAAAACATGAAACTCATTCCAAATCTTGCCACGAACTCAACCATACCATTAGCTTCTTCTGAAACCCCAAGAATCATCATCTCCCAATCTCAACCGAAAATGGTGATCTCCCTATTTTGTCTCTAATTGATCAATTAACCATCTGAAATCCATCCTACGCCATTCTACAACTAATCTAGCACCTCAATTCAACCTAATTCTACCTAAATCATGCTATAGGAAGAAGGTTACCAACCTGGAAATTCTTGAATAACAGATGCACCAAATCTTCACTTCAAGCCCTCAAGTCTTCTGGACACGATCACTGAACCTCCTCCTTGCTTCTGTATGCAAAAGATTCAATGGAAAGTGCTTCAATCTTGAAACACGATGATGAGTTGCAGGTGCTGAAAACCACTTGCTCCCACACGATATAGCCACCAATTCTTCTTAAAAATGATCTGGAATCAATCCTTGATACTCATGGAAGGAGAATCAATCAAGAAAATGGAAGGAAATGGAGGAATTTGGTGAAACCGATTGCACTTGCAAGCTATGAAAACTCAATCTCAAACTAAGCTCAATCCTTCAATAATCACCAACCTCTTCCATGGATCCACTCTACTCATTATATAGATGAAGTTTGGATGATCTAGAACCCTCTAGATCCTTCCAATGAGATTTTACACTTCTCATGTCATGAGATTTTGAATCACTTATCATGACATGTACAACCCTTGCCAACAGCTTAGAATTCATCCCATTCATTCTTAATTTCTCCCCTAGTGAGATATTAGAGGTGTTTAGCTTGCAAGAACCCTTGCTCATGCCTTAATTTTGAGTTATGCACATGGTACTTAATATGCAAGCAAGTGCTTTTCAAAGCAAGTCCATGAATTGAATCTCAACTCAAAAATGTGGCTAAACTATTGTTTTTAAAAAATTTTCTAGAGTCAAAATGATATATTACATGCCATGGTTTGGATGTGTAGATTGAAAATATCAATTTCCAACTTTGGTTTATTTAACTTATTCCCTTATTTTAGGTCATTTTTGCAACTTTGAGCTACAAGCCTTTTCAACATCTCATGACCTCCTTACTAGCCTTAAAACATCATTTTGAACAAGTTTGATGTTGAAGATTTTTCCATTTGAAGCTTGGAAATAGGAGTTATGGCCTTATTCTTGAAATGACCTATAATCTCCAAATGACCAAAATGCCCTTGACTTGTCAAAGCCATAACTTGAGCTCTACAAATCCTATCAAGGACTTCTAGTACTCTCTAGAAAGCTACGAAGATAAGGAAAAACATTCATGTTGACCAAAAGTTCATAGGAATCATCCTTCTTGGGCAAACGTTGGATGCAAGTTGGGTAACTTTCAAGGCCCCAGATTCACATACCTCAGATGACCTGTAACTTGCCAAAGTCATAACTTGAGTTCTACAAATCCTATCAAGGACTTCTAGTACTCAAATTAAATCTAAGAACAAGCTCTACAACATTCATGTTTGGGGTAAGACGAGATGACAATCACATCTTGAGCTAAACTGCCTTGAAGATAGGGGTCAAACTAGGGGATTTTACACTGTCAAGCCTTAGAAACCCTAGCTTGAAACTTCTCAAACTCTTCAATCTTGAGGAGTTAGCCTTGAAATCATCCTTATAGCTCTCAATGCATCAATCCCTGATCACATGGCCTTTGAATTAGGTCTCAACCTTCTCCAAATCATCAGTTGACCTAGGGTTGACCCAGTCAAACCCTAATTACACAACTCATGGCTGAGTCTTCTCAATCTTGTACCATGACCTATCTAGGCTTCATGATGGCTTTCAAGACACCTCATAAGCCCTCTCAAGGCTTTAAGTCCATCCTCATGGCTTCAGAATCATCTGAGGAGCTCCCACAACTCTCAAGTTAGGAGGCACAATACCTTGGTTTCAACCACTCTCTCTGAGAATCTTCTGACTTCTCTGACAAAGACATCCACCCTTGAACACTTGAATAACCTTCATAGTTAGCTTCATAGTCTTGTGTGGCTCTTAATTGGTGATCATACCTCTTGATCTCCTGCATACATGTCAATGAAATGCAAATGATAATGCTAATGGGAATGAAATGAAACATAAGCTAGGTAAAGAAATGTTGGTCAAATTTTGGGGTGCAACACTCGCTGTCAGGCATCTGTTAAACAAACGGGCATCGAACCCGAAGGTAGGCTCAACATGAAGTTGAAAGGAACATTTGACTTCACTCTCAAGCATCTGTTAAACAACCAGTCATCAAATCCGAAGACCGGTTCAACCCGAAGTTGAGAAGAACATCTGTTCTCACCGTCAGGCATCTATTAAACAAATAGGCATCGAACCCGAAGTTGATAAGAACATTAGACCTTACTGTCAGGCATCTGTTAAACAAACAGGCATCGAACCCGAAGGCCAGCTCAACCCGAAGTTGAGAACAACATTTGACCTTGCCGTCAGGCATCTGTTAAACAAACAGGCATCGAACCCGAAGGCCGTCTCAATCCTTAAGTGAGAAGAACGTCTGACCTTGCCGTCAAACATCTGTTAAACAAAAAGGTATCGAACCCGAAGGCCGACTCAACTTGAAGTTGAGAGGAACATCTGACCTCCCCATCAGGAATTAGTTAAACAAACAGGCATCGAACCCGAAGGCCGACACAACACGAAGTTGAAAAGAACATCTGACCTCGTTGTCAAGCATCCGTTAAACAAACAGGCGTTGAATTTGATGGCCGACTCAAGACGAAGTTGAGAAGAACATCCGACCTCGCTGTCAGGCATTAGTTAAACAAACAGGAATCGAACCCGAAGGTCGGCTCAACCCGAATTTGATAAGAACATCTGACCTCGACGTAAGGCATCTGTTAAACAAACAGGAATCGAACCCGAAGGCCGGCTCAACACGAAGTTGAGAGGAACATCTTACCTCGCCGTCAGGCATCTGTTAAAAAAGCAGGCATCGAACCCGAAGGCCGGCTCTACCTTAATTTGAGAAGAACATCTGACCTCACTTTCAAGCATTTGTTAAACAAACAGGCAGCAAATCCGAAAGTCGGCTCAACCCGATGTTGAGAAGAAAATATGACCTCACCGTCAGGCATATGTTAAATAAACAGGCATCGAACCCAAAGGCCGGCTCAACCTGAATTTGATAAGAACATTAGACCTCGCTGTCAGGCATCTGTTAAACAAACAAGCATCGAACTCGAAGGGCGGCTAAACCCGAAGGTAAGAGGAACATTTGACCTCGCCGTCAGGCATCTCTTAAACAAACAAGCATCGAACCTGAAGGTCGGCTCAACATGAAGTTGAGAGGAAGAATTGACTTCACTGTCAAGCATCTGTTAAACGAAAATGCATAAAATGTGAAGGCCTGCTCAACCCGAAGTTGAGAAGAACATCTGACCTCACCGTCAGGCATATGTTAAACAAACAGGCATCGAACCCGATGGGTGGCTCAACCCAAAGTTGATAAGAACATCTGACCTCGCTGTCAGGCATCTGTTAAACAAACATGCATCGAACCCGAAGGCCAGCTCAACACGAAGTTGAGAGGAACATCTGACCTCACCGTCAGGCATCTGATAAACAAACAGGCATCAAACCCGAATGGCGGCTCAACCTAAAGTTGATAAGAACATTAGACCTCACCTTCAGGCATCTGTTAAACAAACAGGCATCAAACCCGAAGGCCGACTCAACCCGAAATTGAGAAGAACATTTGACCTCGTCGTCAGGCATCTGTTAAACAAACAGGCATCGAACCCGAAGGCCGTCTCAATCCTTAATTGAGAAGAACATCTGACCTTGCCGACAAACATCTGTTAAACAAACAGGCATCGAACCCGAAGGCCGGCTCAACATGAAGTTGAGAGGAACATTTGACCTCCCCATCAGGCATTAGTTAAACAAACAGGCATCGAACCCGAAGGCCGACACAACACGAAGTTGAGAAGAACATCTGAACTCGCCGTTTGGCATCTGTTAAACAAACAAGAATCGAACCCGAAGGGCGGCTCAACCCGAAGTTGAGAGGAACATTTGACCTCACCGTCAGGCATCTATTAAACAAACAAGCATCGAACCCGAAGGTCGGCTCAACATGATTTTGAGAGGAACAATTGACTTCACTATCAAGCATCAGTTAAACAAACAGGCATCAAATCTGAAGGCCGACTCAACCCGAAGTTGAGAAGAACATCTGACCTCACCGTCAGGCATCTGTTAAACAAACAGGCATCGAATCCGATGGGTGGCTCAACCCAAAGTTGATAAGAACATCTGACATCACCGTCAGGCATCTTTGAAAAAAACATGCATCGAACACGAAGGCCGTCTCAACACGAAGTTGAGAGGAACATTTTACCTAGCTGTCAGGCATCTATTAAACAAACAGGCATCGAACCCGATGGTCGGCTCAACATGAAGTTGAAAGGAACATTTGACTTCACTGTCAAGCATCTGTTAAACAAACAGTCATCAAATTCGAAGACCGGCTCAACCCGAAGTTGAGAAAATCATCTGACCTCACCGTCAGGCATCTGTTAAACAAACAGGCATCGAACCCGAAGGGCGGCTCAACCCGAAGTTGATAAGAACATTAGACCTCACTGTCAGGCATTTGTTAAACAAACAGGCATCGAACCCGAAGGCCGGCTCAACCCGATGTTGAGAACAACATTTGACCTCGCCGTCAGGCATCTGTTAAACAAACAGGCATCGAACCCGAATGCCGTCTCAATCCTTAAGTGAGAAGAACGTCTGACCTCGCCGTCAAACATCTATTAAACAAAAAGGTATCGAACCCGAAGGCCGGCTCAACTTGAAGTTGAGAGGAACATCTGACCTCGTTGTAAAGCATCCGTTAAACAAACAGGTGTCGAATTTGATGGCCGACTCAAGCCGAAGTTGAGAAGAACTTCCGACCTTGCTGTCAGGCATTAGTTAAGCAAACAGGAATAGAACCCGAAGACCGGCTCAACCCGAATTTGAGAAGAACATATGACCTCTCTGTTTGGCATGTGTTAAACAAACAGGCATCAAGCCTAAAGGCCGACTCAACCCGAAGTTGAGAAGAACATCTGAACTCGCCGTTTGGCATCTGTTAAACAAACAGGCATCAAACCCGAGGGCTGGCTCAACAAAAATTTGAGAGGAACATCTGAGCTCGCCTTTAGGCAGCTATGAACCAAACAAGCATCGAACCCGAAGTTCCGCTCAACCCGATGTTGAGAAGAACATTTGAACTCATCGCCAGGCATCTGTTAAACAAACAGGCGTCGAACCCGAAGGGCGGCTAAACCCGAAGTTGATAAGAACATTAGACATCGTCGTCAGGCATCTGTTAAACAAACAGGCATCAAACCCGAAGGGCGGCTCAACCGGTTGATAAGAACATTAGACCTCACTATCAGGCATCTGTAAAACAAAAAGGTATCGAAACCGAAGGCCGGCTAAACTTGAAGTTGAGAGGAACATCTGGCCTCCCCATCAGCCCTTAGTTAAACAAACAGGCATCGAACCCGAAGGCCGGCACAACACGAAGTTGAGAAGAGCATCTGACCTCACTGTCAGGCATCTGTTAAACAAACAGACATCAAATTTGATGGCCGACTCAAGCCAAAGTTGAGAAGAACATTCGCCTCGCTATCAGACATTAGTTAAACAAACAGGTATCGAACCCGAAGGCCGGCTCAACTTGAAGTTTAGAGGAACATTTGACCTCCCCATCAGGCATTAGTTAAACAAACAGGCATCGAACCCAAAGGCCGACTCAACCCGAAGTTGAGAAGAACATCTAACCTCGCTATTTGACATCTGTTAACAAACAGGCATCAAACCCGAATCTTGCTCAACACGAAGTTTAGAGGAACATCTGACCTCGCCGTCAGGCATATGTTAAACAAACAGGCATCGAACCTGAAAGGTCGGCACAACCCGAAGCTGAGAAGAACATTTGACCTCGTCGTCAGGCATCTGTTAAACAATAAGGTGTGGAACCCGAAGCCGGCTCAACCCCAAGTTGAGAAGAATGTCTGACCTCGCCGTCAGGCATCTGTTAAACAAACCGGAATTAAACTCGAAGGCCGTCTCAACCCTTATTTGAGAAGAACATCTGACCTCACCGTCAAACATCTGTTAAACAAACAGGTGTCGAACCCGAAGGCGACTCAACTTGAAGTTGAGAGGAACATCTGACCTCCCCATCAGCCATTAGTTAAACAAATAGGCATCGAACCCGAAGGCCGGCAGAACACGAAGTTGAGAAGAACATCTGACCTCGCCGTCAGGCATCTGTTACACAAACAAGCATCGAACTCGAAGGCTGGCTCAACACGAAGTTGCAACGAACATCTGACCTAGTTGTCAGGCATCTGTTAACTAAACAGGCATCGAACCCGAAGGTCGGCTCAACATGAAGTTGAGAGGAACATTTGACTTCACTGTCAAGCATATGCTAAAAAAACAGGTATCAAATCCGAAGTCCGGCTCAACCCAAAGTTGAGAAGAACATCTGACCTCACCGTCAGGCATCTGTTAAACAAACAGGCATCGAACCCGAAGGGCGGCTCAACCTGAAGTTGATAAGTACATATGACCTCACCGTCAGGCATCTGTTAAACAAACAGGCATCGAACCCGAAGGCTGGCTCAACACGAAGTTGAGAGGAACATCTGACCTCGCCATCAGGCATTAGTTAATCAAACAACCATCGAACCCGAAGGCCGGCATGACACAAAGTTGAGAAGAACATCTGACCTCGCTGTTAGGCATCAGTTAAACAAACAGACATCGAATTTGATGGCTGACTCAACCCGAAGTTGAGAAGAACATTCGACCTTGCTGTCAGGCATTAGTTAAACAAACAGGAATCGAACCCGAAGGCCGGCTCAACTGGAAGTTGAGAAGAACATCTGACCTTGCTGCCAGGCATCTGTTAAACAAACAGGCATCAAACCCCAAGGCCGTCTAAACCCTTTGTTGAGAAGAACATCTGACCTCGCCATCAAATATCTGTTAAAAAACAGGTATCGAACCCAAAGGCCGGCTCGACTTGAAGTTGAGAGGAACATTTGACCTCCCCATCTAGCATTAGTTAAACAAAAAGGCATCGAACCCAAAGGCCGGCACAACACGAAGTTGAGAAGAACATCTGACCTCGCCCTCAGGTATCTATTAAAAAAACAGGCATCGAACCCGAAGGCCGGCTCAACACGAAGTTGAGAGGAACATCTGACCTCGCCGTTAGGCATCTGTTAAAAAAACAGGCATCGAACCGAAAGGCCGGCTAAACCAGAAGCTGAGAAGAACATCTGACCTCGCCATCAGAAATCTGTTAAACAAACAGGCATCGAACCCGAAGTGCGGCTCAACCTGAAGTTGATAAGTACATCTGACCTCACCGTCAGGCATCTGTTAGACAAACAGGCATCGAACCCGAAGGCCGGCTCAACACGAAGTTGAGAGGAACATCTGACCTCTCCATCAGGAATCTGTCAAACAAACAGGCATCAAACCTGAAGGTCGGCTCAACATGAAGTTGAGAGGAACATTTTACTTCACTGTCAAGCATCTGTTAAACAAACAGGCATCAAAGCCAAAGGCCGGGTCAACCCTAAGTTGAGAAGAATATCTGACCTCACCGTCAGGAATCTGTTAAACAAACAGGCATCGAACCCGAATGCCGGCTCAACCCGAAGTTGATAAGAACATTAGACCTTTCTGTCAGGCATCTGTTAAACAAACAGACATCAAACCCGAAGGCCGGCTCAATCCGAAGTTGAGAAGAACATTTGACCTCACTGTCAGGCATCTGATAAAGAAACAGGAATTGAACCTGAAGGTCGGCTCAACTTGAAGTTGAGAGGAACATCTAACCTCCCCATCAGGCATTAGTTAAATAAACACGCATCGAACCCGAAGGCCGGGACAACACGAAGTTGAGAAGAACATCTGACCTCGCCGTCAGGCATCTGTTAAACAAAAAGGTGTGGAACCCGAAGGCGGGCTCAACCCGAAGTTGAGATAAAACGTCTGACCTCGCTGTCAGGCATCTGTTAAACAAACATGAATCAAACCCCAAGGCTATCCAAACCCTTTTTTGAGAAGAACATCTGACCTCGCCATCAAACTTTTGTTAAAAAAACAGGTATCGAACCCGAAGGCCGGCTCAACTTGAAGTTGAGAGGAACATTTTCCCTCCCCATCAGGCATTAGTTAAACAAACAGGCATCGAACCCGAAGACCGGCACAACACGAAGTCGAGAAGAACATCTGACCTCGCCGTCAGGCATCTATTAAACAAACAGGCATCGAACCCGAAGGCCGGCTCAACACGAAGTTGAGAGGAACATCTGACCTCGCCGTCAGGCAACTGTTAAACAAATCGGCATCGAACCCGAAAGTCGGCTCAACATGATGTTGAGAGGAACATTTGACTTCACTGTCAAGCATCTGTTAAATAAACAGGCATCAAACCCCAAGGCCGTCTAAACCCTTTGTTGAGAAGAACATCTGACCTCGCCATCAAATATCTGTTAAAAAAACAGGCATCGAACCCGAAGGGTGGCTCAACCCGAAGTTGGTAAGTACATCTGACTTCACCGTAGGGCATCTGTTAAACAAACAGGCATCGAACCCGAAGGCCGGCTCAACACGAAGTTGAAAGGAACATCTGACCTCGCCGTCAGGCAACTGTTAAGCAAACAGGCATCGAACCCGAAGGTCGGCTCAACATGATGTTGAGAGGAACATTTGACTTCGCTGTCAAGCATTTGTTAAACAAACAGGCATCAAATCTGAAGGACGACTCAACCCGAAGTTGAGAAGAACATCTTACCTCACCGTTAGGCATCTGTTAAACAAACAGGCATCGAACCCGAAGGGCGGCTCAACCCGAAGTTGATATGTACATCTGACCTCACCGTCAGGCATCTGTTCAACAAACAGGCATCGAACCCGAAGGCCGGCTCAACACGAAGTTGAGAGGAACATCTGACCTCGCCAACAGGCATCTGTTAAACAAACAGGCATCAAACCCGAAGGTCGGCTCAACATGAAGTTGAGAGGAACATTTTACTTCACTATCAAGCATCTGTTAAACAAACAGGCATCAAATCTGAAGGTCGGGTCAACCCGAATTTGAGAAGAACATCTGACCTCACCGTCAGGCATCTGTTAAACAAAATGGCATCGAACCCGAATGTCGGCTCAACCTGATGTTGATAAGAACATTAGACCTCGCCGTCATGCATCTGTTAAACAAACAAGCATCGAACCCGAAGGCCTGCTCAACCCGAAGTTGAGAAGAACATTTGACCTTGCCGTCAGACATCTGTTAAAGAAACACGCATTGAACCCGAAGTCTGGCTCAACTTGAAGTTGAGAGGAATATCTGACCTCCCCATCAGGCATCTGTTAAACAAACAGGCATCGAACCCGAAGGCCGACTCAACCCGAAGTTGAGAAGAACATCTGACCTCGCTGTCAGGAATCAGTTAAACAAACAAACATCGAATTTGATGGCTGACTCAACCCGAAGTAGAGAAGAACACCCGACCTCGCTGCCAGGCATTAGTTAAACAAACAGGAATCGAACCCGAAGGCTGGCTCAAACCGAAGTTGAGAAGAACATCTGACCTTGCCGCCAGGCATCTGTTAAACAAACAGGCATCGAACCCAAAGGCTGGCTCAACCCGAAATTGAGAAGGACATCTGACGTCTCCGTCAGGCATCTATTAAACAAAAAGGTGTGGAACCCGAAGGCCGGCTCAACTTGAAGTTGAGAAGAACGTCTGACCTCGCCATCAGGCATCTGTTAAACAAACAAGCATTAAACCCCAAGGTTGTCTAAACCCTTTGTTGAGAAGAACATCAGACCTCGCTGTCAAACATCTGTTAAAAAACCAGGTATTGAACCCAAAGGCTAGCTCAACTTGAGGTTGAGAGTAACATTTGACCTCCCCATAAGGCATTAGTTAAACAAACAGGCATCGAACCCGAAGTCCGGCACAACACGAAGTTGAGAAAAACATCTGACCGCGCTGTCAGGTATCTATTAAACAAACAGGCATCGAACCTGAAGGCCGGCTCAACACGAAGATGAGAGGAACATCTGACCTCGCCGTCAGGCAACTGTTAAACAAGCAGGCATCGAACCCGAAGGTCGGCTCAACATGATGTTGAGAGGAACATTTGACTTCACTGTCAAGCATCTGTTAAACAAACATGCATCAAATCCGAAGGACGGCTCAACCCGAAGTTGAGAAGAACATCTGACCTCACCGTCAGGCATCTGTTAAACAAACAGGCATCGAACCCGAAAGGCGGCTCAACCCGAAGTTGATAAGTACATCTGACCTCACCGTCAGGCATCTATTCAACAAACAGGCATCGAACCCGAAGGCCGCCTCAACACGAATTTGAGAGGAACATCTGACCTTGCTGTCAGGCATCTGTTAAACAGACATGCATCGAACCCGAAGGCCGTCTCAATCCTTAATTAAGAAGAACATCTGACCTCCCCATCAAGAATTATTTAAACAAACAGGCATCAAACCCGAAGGCCCGCACAAAACGAAGTTGAGAAGAACATCTGATCTCGCTGTCAGGCATCAGTTAAATAAACAGGCATCGAATTTGATGGCCGACTCAACCCGAAGTTGAGAAGAACATCCGACCTCGCTGTCAGGCATTAGTTAAACAAACTGGAATTTAACTAGAAGGTCGTCTCAACCCAAAGTTGAGAAGAACATCTGACCTAGCCGCCAGGCATCTGTTAAACAAACAGGCATCGAACCCAAAGGTCGGCTCAAACCGAAATTGAGAAGAACATCTGACCTCGTTGTCAGTCATCTGTTAAACATAAAGGTGTGGAACCCGAAGGCCGGCTAAACCCGAAGTTGAGAAGAATGTCTGACCTCGCCGTCAGGCATCTGTTAAACAAACAGGAATAAAACTCCAAGGCCATCTAAACCCTTTGTTGAGAAGAACATATGACCTCGCTGTCAAACATCTGTTAAAAAAACAAGTATCAAACCCGAAGGCCAGCTCAACTTGAGGTTGAGTGGAACATTTGACCTCCCCATCAAGCATTAATTAAACAAACAGGCATCGAACCCGATGGTCGGCTCAACCCGAAGTTGAAAAGAACATTAGACATCACCGTTAGGCATCTGCTAAACAAACAGGCATCGAACCCGAAGGCCGGCTCAACCCGAAGTTGAGAGGAATATCTGACCTCGCCGTCAGGCATCTGTTAAACAAACAGGCATCGAACCCGAAGGCCGGCTCAACATGAAGTTAAGAAGAACATCTGACCTCGCCATCAGGCATCTATTAAATAAACAGGCAACGAAGCCGAAGGTCGTCTCAATCCTTAGTTCAGAAGAACATCTGACCTCGCCGTCAAACATATGTTAAACGAACAGGCATTGAACCCGAAGCCCGGCTCAACCCGAAGTTGATAAAAAAATTAGACCTCGCCGTCAGGCATCTGTTAAACAAACAGGCATCGAACCCGAAGGCCGACTCAACCTGAAGTTGAGAAGAACATTTGACCTCGCCAACAAGCATCTGTTAAACAAACTGGCATCAAACCCGAAGGCTGTCTCAATGCTTAATTGAGAGGAACATCTGACTTCCCAATCAGGCATTAGTTAAACAAACAGGCATCGAACCCGAAGGCCGGCACAACACGAAGTTCAGAAGAACATCTGACCTCGCTGTCAGGCATCAGTTAAACAAACAGGCATCAAATTTGATGGCTGACTCAACCCGAAGTTGAGAAGAAGATCCGACCTTGCTGACAGGCATTAGTTAAACAAACAGGAATCGAACCCGAACGCCGGCTCTACCGGAAGTTATGAAGAACATCTGACCTAGCCGCCAGGCATCTGTTAAACAAATAGGCATCGAACCCAAAGGTCGGCTCAAACCGTAGTTGAAAAGAACATCTGACCTTGCTGTCAGGTATCTGTTAAACAAAAAGGTGTGGAACCCGAGGGTCGGCTCAACCCGAAGTTGAGAAAAACGTCTGACCTCTCCATCAGGCATCTGTTAAACAAACAGGCATCAAACACGAAGGCCGTCTAAACCCTTTGTTGGGAAGAACATCTGACCTTGCTGTCATACATCTGTTAAAAAAACAGATATCGAACCCGAAGGCCGGCTCAACTTGAAGTTGAGAGGAACATTTGACCTCCCCATCAGGCATTAGTTAAACAAACAGGCATCGAACCCGAAGGCCGACACAACATGAAGTTGAGAAGAGCATCTGACCTCGCCTACAGGCATCTGTTAAACAAACAGGCATCGAACCCGAAGGTCGGCTCAACATGAAGTTGAGAGGAACATCTGACCTCGCTGTCAGGCATGTGTTAAACAAACAGGCATCGAAACCGAAGGTAGGTTCAACCCGAAGTTGAGGCATCTGTTAAACAAAAAGGCATCGAACCCGAAGGGCAACTCAACCCGAAGTTGATAAGTACATCTGACCTCACCGTCAGGCATCTGTTAAACAAACAGGCATCGAACCCGAACGCCGACTCAACACAAAGTTGAGAGGAACATCTGACCTCACCGTCAGGCATCTGTTAAACAAACAGGCATCAAACCCGAAGGTCGGCTCAACATGAAGTTGAGAGGAACATTTGACTTCATTGTCAAGCATCTGTTAAACAAACATGCATTAAATCCGAAGGGCGGGTCAACCCGAAGTTGAGAAGAACATCTAACCTCACCGTCAGGCATCTGTTAAATAAACAGGCATTGAACCCGAATGCCGGCTCAACCCGAATTTGATAAGAACATTGGACCTCGCCGTCAGGCATCTGCTAAACAAACAGACATCGAACCCTAAGTTGAGAAGAACATCTGACCTTGCTGTCATGCATCTGTTATACAAAAAGATGTGGAACCCGAAGGCCGACGAACCCAAGTTTAAGAAGAACATCTGTCCTCGCCGTCAGACATCTGTTAAACAAACCAGCATCGAACCTGAAGGGCGGCTCAACCTGAAGTTGATAAGAACATCTGACCTCGCCGTCAGGCATCTGTTAAACAAACAGGCATCGAACCCGAAGGCCGGCTCAACACGAAGTTGAGAGGAACATCTGACCTCGCCGTCAGGCATGTGTTAAACAAACAGGCATCGAAACCGAAGGTCGGCTCAACATGAAGTTGAGAGGAACATTTGACTTCACTGTGAAGCATCTATTAAACAAACGGGCATCAAATCCGAAGGCCGGCTCAACCCGAAGTTGAGAAGAACATCTGACGTCACCGTCAGGCATCTGTTAAACAAACAGGCATCAAACCCGAAGGGCGGCTCAACCCGAAGTTGATAAGAACATTAGACCTCGTCGTCAGGCATCTGTTAAACAAACACATCGAACCTGAAGTCCGGCTCAACCCGAACTTGAGAAGAACATTTGACCTCGCCGTCAGGCATCTGTTAAACAAACAAACATCAAACCCGAAGGCCGTCTCAATCCTTAGTTGAGAAGAACATCTGACCTCGCCGTCAAACATCAATTGAACAAACAGGCATCAAACCCAAAGGCCCGCTCAACCCGAAGTTGAGAAGAACATCTGACCTCATTGTCATGCATCTATTAAACAAACAGGCATCGAACCCGATGGTCGGCTCAACCCGAAGTTGAGAAGAATATTTGACCTCGCTGTCAGGCATGTGTTAAACAAACAGGCATCGAATCCGAAGGCCGTCTCAATCCTTCGTTGTGAAGAACATCTGACCTCGCCGTCAAACATCTGTTAAACAAGCAGGCATCGAACCCGAAGGCCATCTCAACTTGAAGTTGAAAAGAACATCTGACCTCCCCATCAGGAATTAGTTAAACAAACAGGCATCGAACCCGAAGGCCGACACAACACAAAGTTGATAAGAACATCTGACCTCGCCATCAGGCATCTATTAAACAAACAGGCATCGAACCTGAAGGCCGACTCAACACGAAGTTGAGAGGAACATCTGACCTCACTGTCAGGCATCTATTAAATAAACAGGCATCGAACGCGAAGGTCGGCTCAACATGAAGTTGAGAGGAACATTTGACTTCACTGTCAAGCATCTGTTAAACAAACAGGCATCAAATTCGAAGGTCGGCTTAACCCGAAGTTGAGAAGAACGTCTGACCTCACCGTCAGGAATCTGTTAAACAAACAGGCATCGAACCCGAAGGGCGGCTCAACCCGAAGTTGAGAAGAACATCTGACCTTGCTGTGAGGCATCTGTTAAACAAATAGGCATCGAACCCGAAGGCCGACACAACACGAAGTTGAGAAGAACATCTGACCTCGCCGTCAGGCATCTATTAAACAAACAGGCATCGAACCTGAAGGCCGACTCAACACGAAGTTGAGAGGAACATCAGACCTCGCCGTCAGGCATCTGTTAAATAGACAGGCATCGAACGCGAAGGTCGGCTCAACATGAAGATGAGAGGAACATTTGACTTCACTGTCAAGCATCTGTTAAACAAACAGGCATCAAATCCGAAGACCGGCTCAACCCGAAGTTGAGAAGAACATCTGACCTCACCATCAGACATCTGTTAACCAAACAGGCATCGAACCCGAAAGCCGACTCAACCCTAAGTTGATAAGAACATTAGACCTCGCCGTTAGGCATCTGTTAAACAAATGCATCGAACCCCGAAGGCCGGCTCAACCCGAACTTGAGAAGGACAATTAACCTCGCCGTCAAGCATTTGTTAAACAAACAGGCAACGAACCCGAAGGCCGACACAACACGAAGTTGAGAGGAACATCTGACCTCGCCGTCAGGCATCTATTAAACAAACAGGCATCGAACCCGAAGGCCAGCTCAACACGAAGTTGAGAGGAACATCTGACCTCGCCGTCAGGCATGTGTTAAACAAACTAGCATCGAAACCGAAGGTCGGTTCAACCCGAAGTTGAGGCATCTGTTAAACAAAAAGGAATCGAACCCAAAGGGCGGCTCAACCCAAAGTTGATAAGTACATCTGACCTAAACAAACAGACATTGAACCCGAAGACCGGATCAACACGAAGTTGAGAGGAACATCTGACCTCGCCGTCAGGCATCTGTTAAACAAACAGGCATCAAACCCGAAGGTCGACTCAACATGAAGTTGAGAGGAACATTTGACTTCATTGTCAAGCATCTGTTAAACTAACATGCATTAAATCTGAAGGGCGTGTCAACCCGAAGTTGAGAAGAACATATGACCTCACCGTCAGGCATCTGTTAAACAAACAGGCATCGAACCCGAATGTCGGTTCAACCCGAATTTGATAAGAACATTAGACCTCGCCGTCAAGCATCTGCTAAACAAACAGACATCGAACCCGAAAGCCGGCTAAACACGGAGTTGAGAAGAACATCTGACCTCGCCGTCATGCATCTGTTATACAAAAAGGTGTGGAACCCGAAGGCCGGCTAACCAAAAGTTAAGAAGAACATCTGACCTCGCCGTCAGACATCTGTTAAATAAATAGGCATCGAACCCGAAGGGCGGCTCAATCCGAAGTTGATAAGAACATCTGACCTCGCTGTCAGGCATCTTTTAAACAAACAGGCATCGAAGCCAAAGGCCGGCTCAACACGAAGTTGAGAGGAACATCTGACCTCGCCGTCAGGCATGTGTTAAACAAACAGGCATCGAAACCGAAGGTCGGCTCAACATGAAGTTGAGAGGAACATTTGACTTCAATGTGAAGCATCTGTTAAACAAACAGACATCAAATCAGAAGGCCGGCTCAACCCAAAGTTGAGAAGAACATCTGACCTCACCATCAGGCATCTGTTAAACAAACAGGCTTCGAACCCGAAGGCCGGCTCAACCCGAAGTTGATAAGAACATTAGACCTCTCCGTCAAGCATCTGTTAAACAAACACATCGAACCTGAAGTCCGGCTCAACCCGAAGTTGAGAAGAACATTTGACCTCGTCGTCAGGCATCTGTTAAACAAACAGGCATCGAACTCAAAGGGCGTCTCAATCCTTAGTTGAGAAGAACACCTGACCTCGCTGTCAAACATCTATTAAACAAACAGGCATCAAACCCAAAGGCCGGCTCAACTCGAAGTTGAGAAGAACATCTGACCTCACTGTCACGCATCTATTAAATAAACAGGCATTGAACCCGAAGGCCGGCTCAACCCGAAGTTGATAAGAACATTAGACCTTGCCATCAGGCATCTGTTAAACAACAGACATCGAACCCGAAGGTCGGCTCAACCCGAAGTTGAGAAGAACATTTGACCTTGTTGTCAGGCATCTGTTAAACAAACAGGCATCGAACCCGAAGGCCGTCTCAATCCTTAGTTGTGAAGAACATCTGACCTCGCTGTCAAGCATCTGTTAAACAAACACACATCGAACCCGAAGGCCATCTCAACTTGAAGTTGAAAGGAACATCTGACCTCCCCATCAGGATTTAGTTAAACAAACAGGCATCGAACCCGAAGGCCTGCACAACACGAAGTTGAGAAGAACATCTGACCTCACCGTCAGGCATCTGTTAAACAAACAGACATCGAACCCGAAGGCCGGCTCAACACAATGTTGAGAGGAACATCTGACCTCGCCGTCAGGCATCTGTTAAATAAACAGGCATCGAACCCGAAGGTCGGCTAAACATGAAGTTGAGAGGAACATTTGACTTCACTGTCAAGCATCTGTTAAACAAACAGGCATCAAATCCGAAGGCCGACTTAACCCGAACATGAGAAGAACATCTCACCTCACCGTCAGGAATCTGTTAAACAAACAGGCATCGAACCCGAAGGGCGGCTCAACCCAAAGTTGATAAGAACATCTGACCTCGCTGTCAAGCATCTGTTAAACAAATAGGCATCAAACCCGAAGGCCGGCTCAACACGAATTTGAGAGGAACATCATACCTCGCCGTTAGGCATCTATTAAACAAACACATCGAACCCGAAGGCCGGCTCAACCCGAAGTTTAGAAGAACATTTAACTTCACTGTCAAGCATCTGTTAAACAAACAAGCATCAAATTTGAAGGCCAGCTCCACCCGAAGTTGAGAAGAACATCTGACCTCACCGTCAAAGATCTGTTAACCAAACAGGCATCGAACGCGAAAGCCGGCTCAACCCGAAGTTGAGAGGATCATCCGACCTCGCCGTCAGGCATCTATTAAACAAACAGGCATCGAACCCGAAGGCCGGCTCAACACAAAGTTGAGAGGAACATTTGACCTCGCCGTCAGGCATGTGTTAAACAAACATGCATCGAAACCGAAGGTCAGTTCAACCCAAAGTTGAGGCATCCGTTAAACAAAAAGGCATCGAACCCGAAGGGCGTCTCAACCCGAAGTTGATAAGTTCATTTGACCTCACCGTCAAGCATCTGTTAAACAGACATGCATCGAACCCGAAGGCCGGCTCAACTCGAAGTTGAGAGGAACATCTGACCTCGCCGTCAGGCATCTGTTAAACAAACAGGCATCAAACCCGAAGGTCTGCTCAACATGAAGTTGAGAGGAAAATTTGACTTCATTGTCAAGCCTCTGTTAAACAAACATGCATTAAATATGAAGGGCGGGTCAACCCGAAGTTGAGAAGAACATCTGACCTCACCGTCAGGCATCTGTTAAACAAACAGGCATCGAACCCGAATGCCGGATCAACCCGAATTTGATAAGAACATTAGACCTCGCCGTCAGGCATCTGCTAAACAAACAGACATCGAACCCGAAAGCCGGCTCAACCCGAAGTTAAGAAGAACGTCTGACCTCACTGTCATGCATCTGTTATACAAAAAGGTGTAGAACCCGAAGGCCGGCTAACCCAAAGTTAAGAAGAACATCTGACCTCGGCGTCAGACATCTGTTAAACAAACAGGCATCGAACCCGAAGGGCGGCTCAACTTGAAGTTGATAAGAACATCTGACCTCGCCGTCAGGCATCTGTTAAACAAACAGGCATCGTACCTGAAGGCCGGCTCAACACGATGTTGAGAGGAACATCTGACCTCGCTATCAGGCATGTGTTAAACAAACTAGCATCGAAACCGAAGGTCGGTTCAACCCGAAGTTGAGGCATCTGTTAAACAAAAAGGCATCGAACCCGAAGGGCGGCTCAACCCGAAGTTGATAAGTACATCTGACCTCACCGTTAGGCATCTGTTAAACAAACAGGCATCGAACCCGAAGGTCGGCTCAACATGATGTTGAGAGGAACATTTGACTTCACTATCAAGCATCTGTTAAACAAACAGGCATCAAATCCGAAGGCCGGCTCAACCCGAAGTTGAGAAGAACATCTGACCTCATTGTCAGGCATTTGTTAAACAAACAGGCATCGAACCCGAAGGGCGGCTCAACCCGAAGTTGATAAGTACATCTGACCTCACCGTCAGGCATCTGTTAAACAAACATGCATCGAACCCGAAGTCCGGCTCAAAACAAAGTTGAGAGGAACATCTGACCTCGCCGTCAGGCATCTTTTAAACAAACAGGCATCAAACCCGAGGGTCGGCTCAACATGAAGTTGAGAGGAACATTTGACTTCATTGTCAAGCATCTGCTAAACAAACATGCATTAAATACGAAGGGCGGGTCAACCCGAAGTTGAGAAGAACATCTAACCTCACCGTCAAGCATCTGTTAAACAAGCAGGCATCGAACCCGAATGCCGGCTCAAACCGAATTTGATAAGAACATTAGACTTCGCGTCAGGAAACTGCTAAACAAACAGACATCAAACCCGAAGGCCGGCTCAACCCGAAGTTGAGAAGAACATCTGACCTCGCCGTCATGCATCTGTTATACAAAAAGGTGTGGAACCCAAAGGCCGGATAACCCAAAGTTAAGAAGAACATCTGTCCTCGCCGTCAGATATCTGTTAAACAAACAGGCATCGAACCCGAAGGGCGGCTCAACCCGAAGTTGATAAGAACATCTGACATCGTCATCAGGCATCTGTTAAACAAACAGGCATCTAACCCAAAGGCCGGCTCAACACGAAGTTGAGAGGAACATTTGACCTCGCCGTCAGGCATGTGTTAAACAAACAGGCATCGAAACCGAAGGTCGGCTCAACATGAAGTTGAGAGGAACATTTGACTTTACTGTGAAGCATGTGTTAAACAAACAGGCATCAAATCAGAAGGCCGGCTCAACCCAAAGTTGAGAAGAACATCTGACCTCACCATCAGGCATCTGTTAAACAAACAGGCTTCGAACCCGAAGGCTGGCTCAACCCGAAGTTGATAAGAACATTAGACCTCTCCGTCAAGCATCTGTTAAACAAACACATTAAACCTGAAGTTCGGCTCAACCCGAAGTTGAGAAGAGCATTTGACCTCGTCATCAGGCATCTATTAAACAAACAGGCATCGAACCCGAAGGCCGTCTTAATCCTTAGTTGAGAAGAACACCTGACCTCGCTGTCAAACATCTATTAAACAAACAGGCATCAAACCCAAAGGCCGGCTCAACCCGAAGTTGAGAAGAACATCTGACCTCACTATCACGCATCTGTTAAACAAACAGGCATCGAACCCGAAGGCCGGCTCAACTCGAAGTTGATAAGAACATTAGACCTTGCCGTCAGGCATCTGTTAAACAAACAGACATCGAACCCGAAGGTCGGCTCAACCCGAAGTTGAGAAGAACCTTTGACCTTGCTGTCAGGCATCTGTTAAACAAACAGGCATCAAACCCGAAGGCCGTCTCAATCCTTAGTTGTGAAGAACATCTGACCTCGCCGTCAAACACCTGTTAAACAAACAGGCATCGAACCCGAAGGCCATCTCAACTTGAAGTTGAAAGGAACATCTGACCTCCCCATCAGGATTTAGTTAAAAAAACAGGCATCGAACCCGAAGGCCTGCACAACACGAAGTTGAGAAGAACATCTGACCTTGCCGTCAGGCATCTGTTAAACAAACAGGCATCGAACCCGAAGGCCGGCTTAACACGATGTTGAGAGGAACATCTGACCTCGTCGTCAGGCATCTGTTAAATAAACAGGCATCGAACCCGAAGGTCGGCTAAACATGAAGTTGAGAGGAACATTTGACTTCATTGTCAAGCATCTGTTAAACAAACAGGCATCAAATCCGAAGGCCGACTTAACCCGAAGTTGAGAAGAACATCTGACCTCACCGTCAGGAATCTGTTAAACAAATTGCTATCGAACACGAAGGGCGGCTCAACCCAAAGTTGATAAGAACATCTGACCTCGCTGTCAAGCATCTGTTAAACAAATAGGCATCGAACCCGAAGGCCGACTCTACACGAATTTGAGAGGAACATCAGACCTCGCTGTTAGGCATCTATTAAACAAACGCATCGAACCCGAAGGCCGGCTTAACTCGAAGTTGAGAAGAACATTTAACTTCACTGTCAAGCATCTGTTAAACAAACAAGCATCAAATCCGAAGGCCAGCTCAACCCGAAGTTGAGAAGAACATCTGACCTCACCGTCATATATGTGTTAACCAAACGGGCATCGAACGCGAAAGCCGGCTCAACCCGAAGTTGAGAGGATCATCTGACCTCGCCGTCAGGCATCTATTAAACAAACAGGCATCGAACCCGAAGGCCGGCTCAACACCAAGTTGAGAGGAACATTTGACCTCGCCGTCAGGCATCTGTTAAACAAACAGGCATCAAAACCGAAAGCGGATCAACCAGAAGTTGAGAAGAACATCTGACCTTGCCGTCATGTATCTGTTAAACAAACAGGCATCAAACCCGAAGGACGGCTCAACCCTAAGTTGAGAAGAATATGTGACATCCCTGTCAGGCATCTGTTAAACAAACAGGCATCGAACCCGAAGGCTGGCTCAACCTGAAGTTAAGAAGAACATCTGACCTTGCCGTCAGGTATCTGTTAAACAAACATGCATTGAACCCGAATGCCGGCTCAACACGAAGTTGAGAGGAACATCTGACCTCCCCGTGAGGCATCAGTCATAAAAGCAGGCATCGAATCTGAAGGGCGGCTCAATGAGAAGTTGATAAGAACGTTAGACCTTGCCGTCAGGCAACTATTAAACAAACAGGCATCGAACCCGAAGGTCTGCTCAACCCGAAGTTGAGAAGAACATCTGACCTCACCGTCATAGATCTGTTAACCAAACAGGCATCAAACGCGAAAGCCGGCTCAACCCGAAGTTGAGAGGATCATCCGACCTCGCCGTCAGGCATCTATTAAAATAACAGTCATCGAACCCGAAGGCCGACTCAACACGAAGTTGAGAGGAACATCTGACCTCGCCGTCAGGCATGTGTTAAACAAACAGGCATCGAAACCGAAGGTCAGTTCAACCCGAAGTTGAGGCATCCGTTAAACAAAAAGGCATCGAACCCGAAGGGCGTCTCAACCCGAAGTTGATAAGTACATCTGACCTCACCGTCAAGCATCTGTTAAACAGACATGCATCAAACCCGAAGGCCGGCTCAACTCGAAGTTGAGAGGAACATCTGACCTCGCCGTCAGGCATCTGTTAAACAAACAGGCATCAAACCCGAAGGTCTGCTCAACATGAAGTTGAGAGGAACATTTGATTTCATTGTCAAGCCTCTGTTAAACAAACATGCATTAAATATGAAGAGCGGGTCAACCCGAAGTTGAGAAGAACATCCGACCTCACCGTCAGGCATCTGTTAAACAAACAGGCATCGAACCCGAATGCCGGATCAACCCGAATTTGATAAGAACATTAGACCTCGCCGTCAGGCATCTGCTAAACAAACAGACATCGAACCCGAAAGTCGGCTCAACCCGAAGTTAAGAAGAACATCTGACCTCACTATCATGCATCTGTTATACAAAAAGGTGTGGAACCCGAAGGCCGGCTAACCCAAAGTTAAGAAGAACATCTGACCTCGGCGTCAGACATCTGTTAAACAAACAGGCATCGAACCCGAAGGGCGGCTCAACCCGAAGTTGATAAGAACATCTGACCTCGTCGTCAGGCATCTGTTAAACAAACAGGCATCGAACCCGAAGGCCGGCTCAACACCAAGTTGAGAAGAACATTTGACCTCGCCGTCAGGCATCTGTTAAACAAACAGGCATCAAAACCGAAAGCGGATCAACCAGAAGTTGAGAAGAACATCTGACCTTGCCGTCATGTATCTGTTAAACAAACAGGCATCAAACCCGAAGGACGGCTCAACCCTAAGTTGAGAAGAATATGTGACCTCACTGTCAGGCATCTGTTAAACAAACAGGCATCGAACCCGAAGGCTGGCTCAACCTGAAGTTGAGAAGAACATCTGACCTTGCCGTCAGGTATCTGTTAAACAAACATGCATTGAACCCGAATGCCGGCTCAACACGAAGTTGAGAGGAACATCTAACCTCCCCGTGAGGCATCAGTCATAAAAGCAGGCATCGAATCTGAAGGGCGGCTCAATGAGAAGTTGATAAGAACGTTAGACCTTGCCGTCAGGCATCTATTAAACAAACAGGCATCGAACCCGAAGGCCAGCTCAACCCGAAGTTGAGAAGAACATCTGACCTCACCGTCATAGATCTGTTAACCAAACAGGCATCGAACGCGAAAGCCGGCTCAACCCGAAGTTGAGAGGATCATCCGACCTCGCCGTCAGGCATCTATTAAACAAACAGGCATCGAACCCGAAGGCCGACTCAACACGAAGTTGAGAGGAACATCTGACCTCGCCGTCAGGCATGTGTTAAACAAACAGGCATCGAAACCGAAGGTCAGTTCAACCCGAAGTTGAGGCATCCGTTAAACAAAAAGGCATCGAACCCGAAGGGCGTCTCAACCCGAAGTTGATAAGTACATCTGACCTCACCGTCAAGCATCTAATAAACAGACATGCATCAAACCCGAAGGCCGGCTCAACTCGAAGTTGAGAGGAACATCTGACCTCGCCGTCAGGCATCTGTTAAACAAACAGGCATCAAACCCGAAGGTCTGCTCAACATGAAGTTGAAAGGAACATTTGATTTCATTGTCAAGCCTCTGTTAAACAAACATGCATTAAATATGAAGAGCGGGTCAACCCGAAGTTGAGAAGAACATCCGACCTCACCGTCAGACATCTGTTAAACAAACAGGCATCGAACCCGAATGCCGGATGAACCCGAATTTGATAAGAACATTAGACCTCGCCGTCAGGCATCTGCTAAACAAACAGACATCGAACCCGAAAGTCGGCTCAACCCGAAGTTAAGAAGAACATCTGACCTCACTGTCATGCATCTGTTATACAAAAAGGTGTGGAACCCGAAGGCCGGCTAACCCAAAGTTAAGAAGAACATCTGACCTCGGCGTCAGACATCTGTTAAACAAACAGGCATCGAACCCGAAGGGCGGCTCAACCCGAAGTTGATAAGAACATCTGACCTCGTCGTCAGGCATCTGTTAAACAAACAGGCATCGTACCTTAAGGCCGGCTCAACACGATGTTGAGAGGAACATCTGACCTCGCTGTCAGGCATGTGTTAAACAAACTAGCATCGAAACCGAAGGTCGGTTCAACCCGAAGTTGAGGCATCTGTTAAACAAAAAGGCATCGAACCCGAAGGGCGGCTCAACCCGAAGTTGATAAGTACATATGACCTCACCGTTAGGCATCTGTTAAACAAACAGGCATCGAACCCGAAGGTCGGCTCAACATGATGTTGAGAGGAACATTTGACTTCACTATCAAGCATCTGTTAAACAAACAGGCATCAAATCCGAAGGCCGGCTCAACCCGAAGTTGAGAAGAACATCTGACCTCATCGTCAGGCATTTGTTAAACAAACAGGCATCGAACCCGAAGGGCGGCTCAACCCGAAGTTGATAAGTACATCTGACCTCACCGTCAGGCATCTGTTAAACAAACATGCATCGAACCCGAAGTCCGGCTCAAAACAAAGTTGAGAGGAACATCTGACCTCGCTGTCAGGCATGTTTAAAACAAACAGGCATCAAACCCGAGGGTCGGCTCAACATGAAGTTGAGAGGAACATTTAACTTCATTGTCAAGCATCTGCTAAACAAACATGCATTAAATCCGAAGGGCGGGTCAACCCGAAGTTGAGAAGAACATCTAACCTCACTGTCAAGCATCTGTTAAACAAACAGGCATCGAACCCGAATGCCGGCTCAAACCGAATTTGATAAGAACATTAGACTTCGCGTCAGGCAACTGCTAAACAAACAGACATCAAACCCGAAGGCCGGCTCAACCTGAAGTTGAGAAGAACAGCTGACCTCGCCGTCATGCATCTGTTATACAAAAAGGTGTGGAACCCGAAGGCCGGATAACCCAAAGTTAAGAAGAACATCTGTCCTCGCCATCAGATATTTGTTAAACAAACAGGCATCGAACCCAAAGGGCGGCTCAACCCGAAGTTGATAAGAACATCTGACATCGTCATCAGGCATCTGTTAAACAAACAGGCATCGAACCCAAAGGCCGACTCAACACGAAGTTGAGAGGAACATCTGACCTCGCCGTCAGGCATGTGTTAAACAAACAGGCATCGAAACCGAAGGTCGGCTCAACATGAAGTTGAGAGGAACATTTGACTTCACTGTGAAGCATTTGTTAAACAAACAGGCATCAAATCAGAAGGCCGGCTCAACCCAAAGTTGAGAAGAACATCTGACCTCACCATCAGGCATCTGTTAAACAAACAGGCTTCGAACCCGAAGGCTGGCTCAACCCGAAGTTGATAAGAACATTAGACCTCTCCGTGAAGCATCTGTTAAACAAACACATTAAACTTGAAGTCCGGCTCAACCCGAAGTTGAGAAGAACATTTGACCTCGTCGTCAGGCATCTGTTAAACAAACAGGCATCGAACCCGAAGGCCGTCTTAATCCTTAGTTGAGAAGAACACCTGACCTCGCTGTCAAACATCTATTAAACAAACAGGCATCAAACCCAAAGGCCGGCTCAACCCGAAGTTGAGAAGAACATCTGACCTCACTGTCACGCATCTGTTAAACAAACAGGCATTGAACCCGAAGGTCGGCTCAACTCGAAGTTGATAAGAACATTTGACCTTGCCGTCAGGCATCTGTTAAACAAACAGACATCGAACCTGAAGGTCGGCTCAACCCGAAGTTGAGAAGAACATTTGACCTTGCTGTCAGGCATCTGTTAAACAAACAGGCATCAATCCCGAAGGCCGTTTCAATCCTTAGTTGTGAAGAACATCTGACCTCGCCGTCAAACACCTGTTAAACAAACAGGCATCGAACCCGAAGGCCATCTCAACTTGAAGTTGAAAGGAACATCTGACCTCCCCATTAGGATTTAGTTAAACAAACAGGCATCGAACCCGAAGGCCTGCACAACACGAAGTTGAGAAGAACATCTGACCTCGCCGTCAGGCATCTGTTAAACAAACAGGCATCGAACCCGAAGGCCGGCTCAACACGATGTTGAGAGGAACATCTGACCTCGCCGTCAGGCATCTGTTAAATAAACAGGCATCGAACCCAAAGGTCGGCTAAACATGAAGTTGAGAGGAACATTTGACTTCACTGTAAAGCATCTGTTAAACAAACAGGCATCAAATCCGAAGGCCGACTTAACCCGAAGTTGAGAAGAACATCTGACCTCACCGTCAGGAATCTGTTAAACAAACTGCTATCGAACCCGAAGGGCGGCACAACCCAAAGTCGATAAGAACATCTGACCTCGCTGTCAAGCATCTGTTAAAAAAATAGGCATCGAACCCGAAGGCCGGCTCTACACGTATTTGAGAGGAACATCAGACCTCCCCGTTAGGCATCTATTAAACAAACGCATCGAACCCGAAGGCCGGCTCAACCCGAAGTTGAGAAGAACATTTAACTTCACTATCAAGCATCTGTTAAACAAACAAGCATCAAATCCAAAGGCCAGCTCAACCCGAAGTTGAGAAGAACATCTGACCTCACCGTCATATATATGTTAACCAAACAGGCATCGAACGCGAAAGCCGGATCAACCCGAAGTTGAGAGGATCATCTGACCTCGCCGTCAGGCATCTATTAAACAAACAGGCATCGAACCCGAAGGCCGGCTCAACACCAAGTTGAGAGGAACATTTGACCTCGCCGTCAGGCATCTGTTAAACAAAGAGGCATCAAAACCGAAAGCGGATCAACCAGAAGTTGAGAAGAACATCTGACCTTGCCGTCATGTATCTGTTAAACAAACAGGCATCAAACCCGAAGGACGGCTCAACCCTAAGTTGAGAAGAATATGTGACCTTACTATCAGGCATCTGCTAAACAAACAGGCATCGAACCCAAAGGCCGGCTCAACCTGAAGTTGAGAAGAACATCTGACCTTTCCGTCAGGTATCTGTTAAACAAACATGCATTGAACCCGAAGGCCGGCTCAACATGAAGTTGAGAGGAACATCTGACCTCCCCGTGAGGCATCAGTCATAAAAGCAGGCATCGAATCTGAAGGGCGGCTCAACGAGAAGTTGATAAGAATGTTAGACCTTGCCGTCAGGCATCTATTAAACAAACAGGCATCGAACCCGAAGGCCATCTCAACACCAAGTTGAGAGGAACATTTTACCTCGCCGTCAGGCGTCTGTTAAACAAACAGGCATCGAACCCGAAGGTCGGCTCAACCTGAAGTTGAGAAGAACATGTGACTTCGCTGTCAGGCATCTGTTAAACAAAGCATCGAACCCGAAGGCAGGCTCAACCTGAAGTTGAGAAGAACATCTGACCTCGCTGTCAGGTATCTGTTAATAAAATAGACATCGAACCCGAAGGTCGGCTCAACCCGAAGTTGAGAAGAACATATGACCTCACCGTCAGGCATCTGTTAAACGAACAGGCATCGAACCCGAAGGCCGGCTCAACTTGAAGTTGAGAAGAACATCTGACCTCGTCGTCAAGTATCTGTTAAACAAACAGGCATTGAACCCGAAGGCCGGCTCAAAACGAAGTTGAGAGGAACATCTGACCTCGCCGTGAGGCATCTGTTAAACAAGAAGGCATCGAACCCAAAGGGCGGCTCAACCAGACGTTGAGTAGAACAACATACCTTGCCGTCAGGGATATATTAAACAAACAGGCGTCGAACCCGAAGGCCGGCTCAACACTAAGTTGAGAGGAACATTTGACCTTGCCGTCAGGCATCTGTTAAACAAACAGGCATCGAACCCGAGGGCCGGCTCAACCCGAAGTTGAGAACAACATGTGACCTCACCGTCAGGTATCTATTAAACAAACAGACATTGAACCCGAAGGCCGGCTCAACACGAAGTTGATAGGAACATCTGACCTCACCGTGAGGCATCTGTTAAACAAGCAAGCATCGAATCTGAAGGGCGGGTCAACCAAAAGTTGATAAGAACATCAGACCTTGCCGTCAGGCATCTATTAAATAAACAGGCATCGAACCCGAAGGCCGGCTCAACACCAAGTTGAGAGGAACATTTGACCTCGCCATCAGGCATCTGTTAAACAAACAGGTATCAAAACCGAAAGCGGCTCAACCGGAAGTTAAAAAGAACATCTGACCTCGCCATCTTGTATCTATTAAACAAGAAGGCATTCAACCCGAAGGCCAACTCAACACGAAGTTGAGAGAAACATCTGACCTCACCGTGAGGCATTTGTTAAGCAAGCAGGCATCGAACCCAAATGGCGGCTCAACCAGACGTTGATAAGAACATCAGACCTTGCCGTCAGGCATATATTAAACAAACAGGCGTCTAATCCGAAGGCCGGCTCAACACCAAGTTGACAGGAACATTTGACCTCGCCGTCAGGCATCTATTAAACAAACAGGCATCGAACCCGAAGGCTGGCTCAACCCGAAGTTGAGAAGAACATGTGACCTCGCTGTCAGGTATCTGTTAAACAAACACGCATTGAACCCGAAGGTCGGCTCAACACGAAGTTGAGAGGAACATCTGACCTCGCCGTAAGGCATCTGTTAAACAAGCAGGCATCGAATCCGAAGGGCGGCTCAACTAGAAGTTCATAAGAACATCAGACCTTGCTGTCAGGCATTTATCAAACAAACAGGCATCGACCCCGAAGGCCGGCTGAACACTAAGTTGAGAGGAACATTTGACCTCGCCGTCAGGCATCTGTTAAACAAATAGGCATCGAAACTGAAGGTGGCTCAACCGAAACTTGAGAAGAACATCTGACATAGCCGTCGTGTATCTGTTAAACAAACAGGCATCGAACCCGAAGGTCGGCTCAACCCGAAGATGACAAGAACATCTGACCTCGCTCAGGCATCTGTTAAACAAATAAGCATCAATCCTAAAGGGAGGCTCAACCTGAAGTTGAGAAAAACATCTGACCACGCCATCAGGTATCTGTTAAACAAACACCACATTGAACCCAAAGGCCGGCTCAACACGATGTTGAGAGGAACATTAGACCTCACCGTGAGGCATCTGTTAAACAAGGAGGCATCGAACCCGAATGACGGCTCAACAGAATTTGATAAGAAAATTAGAACTTGTCGTCAGGCATCTGTTAAACAAACAGGCATCGAACCTGAAGGCCGCCTCAACCCGAAGTTGAGAAGAACATCTGACCTTGTCGTCAGGCAACTGTTAAACAAACAGGCATCGAACCCGAAGGTCGGTTAAACCTGAAGTTGAGAAGAACATCTGACCTCGCCGTCAGGTATCTGTTAAACAAACAGGCATCGAACCGGAAGGGCGGCTCAACCAGAAGTTGATAAGAACATTAGACCTTGCCGTCAGGCATCTATTAAACAAACAGGCATCGAACCCGAAGGCCGGCTCAACACCAAGTTGATAGGAACGTTTGACCTCGCCGTCAGGCATCTGTTAAACAAACAGGCATCGAAACCGAAGGCGGCTCAACTGGAAGTTGAGAAGAACATCTGACCTCGCCGTCAGGCATCTGTTAAACAAACAGGCATCGAACCCGAAGGCCGGCTCAACCAGAAGATGAGAAGAACATCTAACCTCGCCGTCAAGTATCTGTTAAACCAACAGGCATTGAACTCGAAGGCCGGCTCAACACGAAGTTGAGAGGAACATCTGACCTCGCCGTGAGGCATCTGTTAAACAAGAAGGCAACGAACCCAAAGTGCGGCTCAACCAGACGTTGATTAGAACATCAGACCTTGCCGTCAGGGATATATTAAACAAACAGGCGTCAAACCCGAAGGCCGGCTCAACACCAAGTTGAGAGGAACATTTGACCTCGCCGTCAGGCATCTGTTAAACAAACAGGCATCGAACCCGAGGGCCGGCTCAACCCAAAGTTGAGAAGAACATGTGACCTCGCCGTCAGGTATCTATTAAACAAACAGGCATTGAACCCGAAGGCCGGCTCAACACGAAGTTGACAGGAATATCTGACCTCGCCGTGAGGCATCTGTTAAACAAGCAGGCATCAAACCCAAAGGGCGGCTCAACCAGACGTTAATAAGAACATCAGACCTTGCCGTCAGGCATATATTAAACAAACAGGCGTCGAATCCGAAGGCCGGCTCAACACCAAGTTGAGAGGAACATTTGACCTCGCTGTCAGGCATCTATTAAACAAACAGGCATCGAACCCGAAGGCTGGCTCAACCCGAAGTTGAAAAGAACATGTGACCTCGCTGTCAGGTAACTATTAAACAAACAGGCATTGAACCCGAAGGTCGGCTCAACACGAAGTTGAGAGGAACATCTGACCTTGCCGTGAGGCATCTGTTAAACAAGCAAGCATCGAATCCGAAGGGCGGCTCAACCAAAAGTTGATAAGAACATCAGACCGTGCTGCCAGGCATTTATCAAACAAACAGGCATCGACCCCGAAGGCCGGCTGATCACCAAGTTGAGAGGAACATTTGACCTCGCCGTCAAGCATTTGTTAAACAAATAGGCATCGAAACTGAAGGTGGCTCAACCGATACTTGAGAAGAACATCTGACCTAGCCGTCATGTATCTGTTAAACAAACAGGCATCGAACCCGAAGGTCGGCTCAACCCGAAGATGACAAGAACATCTGACCTTACTCAGGCATCTGTTAAATAAAGAGGCATCGAACCTGAAGGGCGGCTCAACCTGAAGTTGAGAAGAACATCTGACCACGCCGTCAGGTATCTGTTAAACAAACAGACATTGAACCCGAAGACCGGCTCAACACGAAGTTGAGAGGAACATCAGACCTCGCCGTGAGGCATCTTCTAAACAAGGAGGCATCAAACCCGAACGATGGCTCAACCAGAACTTGATAAGAACATTAGACCTTGCCGTCAGGCATCTATTAAACAAACAGGTATCGAACCCGAAGGCCGGCTAAACACCAAGTTGAGAGGAACATTTGACCTCGCCGTCAGGCATCTGTTAAACAAACAGACATTGAAATCGAAAGCCGCACAACCGGAAGTTGAGAAGAACATCTGACCTTATCGTCATGTATCTGTTAAACAAATAGGCATCGAACCCGAAGGCCGACTCAACCCGAAGTTGAGAAGAACATCTGACCTCGCCGTCAGGCATCTGTTAAACAAACAGACATCGAACCCGAAGGTCGGCTCAACCTGAAGTTGAGAAGAACATCTGACCTCGCCGTCAGGTATCTGTTAAAGAAAAAGGAATCGAACCCGAAGGTCGGCTCAACCAAAAGTTGTGAAGAACATCTGACCTCGCCGTCAGGTATCTGTTAAACAAACAGGCAACGAACCCGAAGGGCGGCTCAACCAGAAGTTGATAAGAACATTAGACCTTGCCGTCAAGCATCTATTAAACAAACAGGCATCGAACCCGAAGGCCGGCTCAACACCAAGTTGAGAGGAACATTTTACCTCGCCGTCAGGCATCTGTTAAAGAAACAGGCATCGAAACCGAAAGCGGCTCAACCGGAAGTTAAAAAGAACATCTGACCTCGCCCTCATGTATCTATTAAACAAACAGGCATTCAACCCGAAGGCCAGCTCAACACGAAGTTGAGTGGAACATCTGACCTCGCCGTCAAGTATCTGTTGAACAAACAGGCATTGAACCCGAAGGCCGGCTCAACACGAAGTTGAGAGGAACATCTGACCTCGCCGTGAGGCATCTGTTAAACAAGAAGGCATCGAACCCAAAGGGCAGCTCAACTAGACGTTGATTAGAACATCAGACCTTGCCGTCAGGGATATATTAAACAAAAAGGCGTCGAACCCGAAGGCCGGCTCAACACCAAGTTGAGACGAACATTTGACCTCGCCGTCAGGCATCTGTTAAACAAATAGGCATCGAACCCGTGGGCCGGCTCAACCCGAAGTTGAGAAGAACATGTGACCTCGCCGTCAGGTATCTATTAAATAAACAGGCATTGAACCCGAAGACCGGCTCAACACGAAGTTGATAGGAACATCTGACCTCGCCGTGAGGCATCTGTTAAACAAGCAGGCATCGAATCCGAAGGGCGGGTCAACCAGAAGTTGATAAGAACATCAGACCTTGCTGTCAGGCATCTATTAAACAAATAGGCATCAAACCCGAAGGCCGGCTCAACACCAAGTTAAGAGGAACATTTGACCTCGCCATCAGGCATCTGTTAAACAAACAGGCATCGAAACCGAAAGCGGCTCAACCGGAAGTTAAAAAGAACATTTGACCTTGCCGTCATGTATCTATTAAACAAACAGGCATTCAACCCGAAGGCCAGCTCAACACGAAGTTGAGAGGAACATCTGACCTCACCGTGAGGCATTTGTTAAACAAGCAGGCATCGAACCCAAAGGGCGGCTCAACCAGACGTTAATAAGAACATCAGACCTTGCTGTCAGGCATATATTAAACAAACAGGCGTCGAATCCGAAGGCCGGCTCAACCTGAAGTTGAGAAGAACATCTAACCTCGCCGTCAAGTATCTGTTAAACAAACAGGCATTGAACTCGAAGGCCGGCTCAACACGAAGTTGAGAGGAACATCTGACCTCGCCGTGAGGCATCTGTTAAACAAGAAGGCATCGAACCCAAAGGGCGGCTCAACCAGACGTTGATTAGAACATCAGACCTTGCCGTCAGGGATATATTAAACAAACAGGCGTCGAACCCGAAGGCCGGCTCAACACCAAGTTGAGAGGAACATTTGACCTCGCCGTCAGGCATCTGTTAAACAAACAGGCATCGAACCCGAGGGCCGGCTCAACCCAAAGTTGAGAAGAACATGTGACCTCTCCGTCAGGTATCTATTAAACAAACAGGCATTGAACCCGAAGGCCGGCTCAACACGAAGTTGATAGGAACATCTGACCTCGCCGTCAGGTATCTGTTAAACAAACAGGCATCGAACCCGAAGGGCGGCTCAACCAGAATTTGATAAGAACATTAGACCTTGCCGTCAAGCATCTATTAAACAAACAGGCATCGAACCCGAAGGCCGACTCAACACCATGTTGAGAGGAACATTTCACCTCGCCATTAGGCATCTGTTAAACAAATAGGCATCGAAACCGAAAGCGGCTCAACCGGAAGTTAAAAAGAACATCTGACCTCACCGTCATGTATCTATTAAACAAACAGGCATTCAACCCGAAGGCCAGCTCAACACGAAGTTGAGAGGAACATCTGACCTCACCGTGAGGCATTTGTTAAACAAGCAGGCATCGAACCCAAAGGGCGGCTCAACCAGACGTTAATAAGAACATCAGACCTTGCCGTCAGGCATATATTAAACAAACAGGCGTCGAATCCGAAGGCCGGCTCAACACCAAGTTGAGAGGAACATTTGACCTCGCCGTCAGGCATCTATTAAACAAACAGGCATCGAACCCGAAGGCTGGCTCAACCCGAAGTTGAGAAGAACATGTGACCTCGCTGTCAGGTATCTATTAAACAAACAGGCATTGAACCCGAAGGTCGGATCAACACGAAGTTTAGAGGGACATCTGACGTCGCCGTGAGGCATCTGTTAAACAAGCAAGCATCAAATCCGAAGGGCGGCTCAACCAGAAGTTGATAAGAACATCAGACCTTGCTTCCAGGCATTTATCAAACAAACAGGCATCGACCCCGATGGCCGGCTGATCACCAAGTTGAGAGGAACATTTGACCTCGCCGTCAAGCATCTATTAAACAAATAGGCATCGAAACTGAAGGTGGCTCAACCGAAACTTGAGAAGAACATCTGACCTAGCCGTCATGTATCTATTAAACAAATAGGCATCGAACCCGAAGGTCGGCTCGAGCCGAAGATGACAAGAACATCTGACCTCGCTCAGGCATCTGTTAAACAAAGAGGCATCGAACCTGAAGGGCGGCTCAACCTGAAGTTGAGAAGAACATCTGACCACGCCGTCAGGTATCTGTTAAACAAACAGACATTGAACCCGGAGACCGGCTCAACACGAAGTTAAGAGGAACATCAGACCTCGCCGTGAGGCATCTGTTAAACAAGGAGGCATCGAACCCGAACGACGGCTCAACCAGAATTTGATAAGAACATTAGACCTTGCCGTCAGGCATCTATTAAACAAACAGGTATCGAACCCGAAGGCCGTCTCAACACCAAGTTAAGAGGAACATTTGACCTCGCCGTCAGGCATCTGTTAAACAAACAGGTATCGAAACCGAAAGCCGCACAACCAGAAGTTGAGAAGAACATCTGACCTCATCATCATGTATCTGTTAAACAAACAGGCATCGAACCCGAAGGCCGGCTCAACCCGAAGTTGAGAAGAACATCTGACCTCGCCGTCAGGCATCTGTTAAACAAACACGCATCGAACCCGAAGGTCGGCTCAACCTGAAGTTAAGAAGAACATCTGACCTCGCCGTCAGGTATCTGTTAAACAAAAAGGAATCGAACCCAAAGGCCGGCTCAACCAGAAGTTGTGAAGAACATTTGACCTCGCCGTCAGGTATCTGTTAAACAAACAGGCATCGAACCCGAAGGGCGGCTCAACCAGAATTTGATAAGAACATTAGACCTTGCCGTCAAGCATCTATTAAACAAACAGGCATCGAACCCGAAGGCCGACTCAACACCATGTTGAGAGGAACATTTCACCTCGCCATTAGGCATCTGTTAAACAAATAGGCATCGAAACCGAAAGCGGCTCAACCGGAAGTTAAAAAGAACATCTGACCTCACCGTCATGTATCTATTAAACAAACAGGCATTCAACCCGAAGGCCAGCTCAACACGAAGTTGAGAGGAACATCTGACCTCACCGTGAGGCATTTGTTAAACAAGCAGGCATCGAACCCAAAGGGCGGCTCAACCAGACGTTAATAAGAACATCAGACCTTGCCGTCAGGCATATATTAAACAAACAGGCGTCGAATCCGAAGGCCGGCTCAACACCAAGTTGAGAGGAACATTTGACCTCGCCGTCAGGCATCTATTAAACAAACAGGCATCGAACCCGAAGGCTGGCTCAACCCGAAGTTGAGAAGAACATGTGACCTCGCTGTCAGGTATCTATTAAACAAACAGGCATTGAACCCGAAGGTCGGATCAACACGAAGTTTAGAGGGACATCTGACGTCGCCGTGAGGCATCTGTTAAACAAGCAAGCATCAAATCCGAAGGGCGGCTCAACCAGAAGTTGATAAGAACATCAGACCTTGCTTCCAGGCATTTATCAAACAAACAGGCATCGACCCCGAAGGCCGGCTGATCACCAAGTTGAGAGGAACATTTGACCTCGCCGTCAAGCATCTATTAAACAAATAGGCATCGAAACTGAAGGTGGCTCAACCGAAACTTGAGAAGAACATCTGACCTAGCCGTCATGTATCTATTAAACAAATAGGCATCGAACCCGAAGGTCGGCTCGAGCCGAAGATGACAAGAACATCTGACCTCGCTCAGGCATCTGTTAAACAAAGAGGCATCGAACCTGAAGGGCGGCTCAACCTGAAGTTGAGAAGAACATCTGACCACGCCGTCAGGTATCTGTTAAACAAACAGACATTGAACCCGGAGACCGGCTCAACACGAAGTTGAGAGGAACATCAGACCTCGCCGTGAGGCATCTGTTAAACAAGGAGGCATCGAACCCGAACGACGGCTTAACCAGAATTTGATAAGAACATTAGACCTTGCCGTCAGGCATCTATTAAACAAACAGGTATCGAACCCGAAGGCCGTCTCAACACCAAGTTGAGAGGAACATTTGACCTCGCCGTCAGGCATCTGTTAAACAAACAGGTATCGAAACCGAAAGCCGCACAACCAGAAGTTGAGAAGAACATCTGACCTCATCATCATGTATCTGTTAAACAAACAGGCATCGAACCCGAAGGCCGGCTCAACCCGAAGTTGAGAAGAACATCTGACCTCGCCGTCAGGCATCTGTTAAACAAACACGCATCGAACCCGAAGGTCGGCTCAACCTGAAGTTGAGAAGAACATCTGACCTCGCCGTCAGGTATCTGTTAAACAAAAAGGAATCGAACCCAAAGGCCGGCTCAACCAGAAGTTGTGAAGAACATTTGACCTCGCCGTCAGGTATCTGTTAAACAAACAGGCATCGAACCCGAAGGGCGGCTCAACCAGAATTTGATAAGAACATTAGACCTTGCCGTCAAGCATCTATTAAACAAACAGGCATCGAACCCGAAGGCCGACTCAACACCATGTTGAGAGGAACATTTCACCTCGCCATTAGGCATCTGTTAAACAAATAGGCATCGAAACCGAAAGCGGCTCAACCGGAAGTTAAAAAGAACATCTGACCTCACCGTCATGTATCTATTAAACAAACAGGCATTCAACCCGAAGGTCAGCTCAACACGAAGTTGAGAGGAACATCTGACCTCACCGTGAGGCATTTGTTAAACAAGCAGGCATCGAACCCAAAGGGCGGCTCAACCAGACGTTAATAAGAACATCAGACCTTGCCGTCAGGCATATATTAAACAAACAGGCGTCGAATCCGAAGGCCGGCTCAACACCAAGTTGAGAGGAACATTTGACCTCGCCGTCAGGCATCTATTAAACAAACAGGCATCGAACCCGAAGGCTGGCTCAACCCGAAGTTGAGAAGAACATGTGACCTCGCTGTCAGGTATCTATTAAACAAACAGGCATTGAACCCGAAGGTCGGATCAACACGAAGTTTAGAGGGACATCTGACGTCGCCGTGAGGCATCTGTTAAACAAGCAAGCATCAAATCCGAAGGGCGGCTCAACCAGAAGTTGATAAGAACATCAGACCTTGCTTCCAGGCATTTATCAAACAAACAGGCATCGATCCCGAAGGCCGGCTGATCACCAAGTTGAGAGGAACATTTGACCTCGCCGTCAAGCATCTATTAAACAAATAGGCATCGAAACTGAAGGTGGCTCAACCGAAACTTGAGAAGAACATCTGACCTAGCCGTCATTTATCTATTAAACAAATAGGCATCGAACCCGAAGGTCGGCTCGAGCCGAAGATGACAAGAACATCTGACCTCGCTCAGGCATCTGTTAAACAAAGAGGCATCGAATCTGAAGGGCGGCTCAACCTGAAGTTGAGAAGAACATCTGACCACGCCGTCAGGTATCTGTTAAACAAACAGACATTGAACCCGGAGACCGGCTCAACACGAAGTTGAGAGGAACATCAGACCTCGCCGTGAGGCATTTGTTAAACAAGGAGGCATCGAACCCGAACGACGGCTCAACCAGAATTTGATAAGAACATTAGACCTTGCCGTCAGGCATCTATTAAACAAACAGGTATCGAACCCGAAGGCCGTCTCAACACCAAGTTGAGAGGAACATTTGACCTCGCCGTCAGGCATCTGTTAAACAAACAGGTATCGAAACCGAAAGCCGCACAACCAGAAGTTGAGAAGAACATCTGACCTCATCATCATGTATCTGTTAAACAAACAGGCATCGAACCCGAAGGCCGGCTCAACCCGAAGTTGAGAAGAACATCTGACCTCGCCGTCAGGCATCTGTTAAACAAACACGCATCGAACCCGAAGGTCGGCTCAACCTGAAGTTGAGAAGAACATCTGACCTCGCCGTCAGGTATCTGTTAAACAAAAAGGAATCGAACCCAAAGGTCGGCTCAACCAGAAGTTGTGAAGAACATTTGACCTCGCCGTCAGGTATCTGTTAAACAAACAGGCATCGAACCCGAAGGGCGGCTCAACCAGAATTTGATAAGAACATTAGACCTTGCCGTCAAGCATCTATTAAACAAACAGGCATCGAACCCGAAGGCCGACTCAACACCATGTTGAGAGGAACATTTCACCTCGCCATTAGGCATCTGTTAAACAAATAGGCATCGAAACCGAAAGCGGCTCAACCGGAAGTTAAAAAGAACATCTGACCTCACCGTCATGTATCTATTAAACAAACAGGCATTCAACCCGAAGGCCAGCTCAACACGAAGTTGAGAGGAACATCTGACCTCACCGTGAGGCATTTGTTAAACAAGCAGGCATCGAACCCAAAGGGCGGCTCAACCAGACGTTAATAAGAACATCAGACCTTGCCGTCAGGCATATATTAAACAAACAGGCGTCGAATCCGAAGGCCGGCTCAACACCAAGTTGAGAGGAACATTTGACCTCGCCGTCAGGCATCTATTAAACAAACAGGCATCGAACCCGAAGGCTGGCTCAACCCGAAGTTGAGAAGAACATGTGACCTCGCTGTCAGGTATCTATTAAACAAACAGGCATTGAACCCGAAGGTCGGATCAACACGAAGTTTAGAGGGACATCTGACGTCGCCGTGAGGCATCTGTTAAACAAGCAAGCATCAAATCCGAAGGGCGGCTCAACCAGAAGTTGATAAGAACATCAGACCTTGCTTCCAGGCATTTATCAAACAAACAGGCATCGATCCCGAAGGCCGGCTGATCACCAAGTTGAGAGGAACATTTGACCTCGCCGTCAAGCATCTATTAAACAAATAGGCATCGAAACTGAAGGTGGCTCAACCGAAACTTGAGAAGAACATCTGACCTAGCCGTCATTTATCTATTAAACAAATAGGCATCGAACCCGAAGGTCGGCTCAACCCGAAGATGACAAGAACATCTGACCTCGCTCAGGCATCTGTTAAACAAATAAGCATCAATCCTAAAGGGAGGCTCAACCTGAAGTTGAGAAAAACATCTGACCACGCCATCAGGTATCTGTTAAACAAACACCACATTGAACCCAAAGGCCGGCTCAACACGATGTTGAGAGGAACATTAGACCTCACCGTGAGGCATCTGTTAAACAAGGAGGCATCGAACCCGAATGACGGCTCAACAGAATTTGATAAGAAAATTAGAACTTGTCGTCAGGCATCTGTTAAACAAACAGGCATCGAACCCGAAGGCCGTCTCAACACCAAGTTGAGAGAAACATTTGACCTCGCCGTCAGGCATCTGTTAAACAAACAGGTATCGAAACCGAAAGCCGCACAACAAGAAGTTGAGAAGAACATCTGACCTCATCATCATGTATCTGTTAAACAAACAGGCATCGAACCCGAAGGCCGGCTCAACCCGAAGTTGAGAAGAACATCTGACCTCGCCGTCAGGCATCTGTTAAACAAACACGCATCGAACCCGAAGGTCGGCTCAACCTGAAGTTGAGAAGAACATCTGACCTCGCCGTCAGGTATCTGTTAAACAAAAAGGAATCGAACCCAAAGGCCGGCTCAACCAGAAGTTGTGAAGAACATTTGACCTCGCCGTCAGGTATCTGTTAAACAAACAGGCATCGAACCCGAAGGGCGGCTCAACCAGAATTTGATAAGAACATTAGACCTTGCCGTCAAGCATCTATTAAACAAACAGGCATCGAACCCGAAGGCCGACTCAACACCATGTTGAGAGGAACATTTCACCTCGCCATTAGGCATCTGTTAAACAAATAGGCATCGAAACCGAAAGCGGCTCAACCGGAAGTTAAAAAGAACATCTGACCTCACCGTCATGTATCTATTAAACAAACAGGCATTCAACCCGAAGGCCAGCTCAACACGAAGTTGAGAGGAACATCTGACCTCACCGTGAGGCATTTGTTAAACAAGCAGGCATCGAACCCAAAGGGCGGCTCAACCAGACGTTAATAAGAACATCAGACCTTGCCGTCAGGCATATATTAAACAAACAGGCGTCGAATCCGAAGGCCGGCTCAACACCAAGTTGAGAGGAACATTTGACCTCGCCGTCAGGCATCTATTAAACAAACAGGCATCGAACCCGAAGGCTGGCTCAACCCGAAGTTGAGAAGAACATGTGACCTCGCTGTCAGGTATCTATTAAACAAACAGGCATTGAACCCGAAGGTCGGATCAACACGAAGTTTAGAGGGACATCTGACGTCGCCGTGAGGCATCTGTTAAACAAGCAAGCATCAAATCCGAAGGGCGGCTCAACCAGAAGTTGATAAGAACATCAGACCTTGCTTCCAGGCATTTATCAAACAAACAGGCATCGATCCCGAAGGCCGGCTGATCACCAAGTTGAGAGGAACATTTGACCTCGCCGTCAAGCATCTATTAAACAAATAGGCATCGAAACTGAAGGTGGCTCAACCGAAACTTGAGAAGAACATCTGACCTAGCCGTCATTTATCTATTAAACAAATAGGCATCGAACCCGAAGGTCGGCTCGAGCCGAAGATGACAAGAACATCTGACCTCGCTCAGGCATCTATTAAACAAAGAGGCATCGAACCTGAAGGGCGGCTCAACCTGAAGTTGAGAAGAACATCTGACCACGCCGTCAGGTATCTGTTAAACAAACAGACATTGAACCCGGAGACCGGCTCAACACGAAGTTGAGAGGAACATCAGACCTCGCCGTGAGGCATCTGTTAAACAAGGAGGCATCGAACCCGAACGACGGCTCAACCAGAATTTGATAAGAACATTAGACCTTGCCGTCAGGCATCTATTAAACAAACAGGTATCGAACCCGAAGGCCGTCTCAACACCAAGTTGAGAGAAACATTTGACCTCGCCGTCAGGCATCTGTTAAACAAACAGGTATCGAAACCGAAAGCCGCACAACCAGAAGTTGAGAAGAACATCTGACCTCATCATCATGTATCTGTTAAACAAACAGGCATCGAACCCGAAGGCCGGCTCAACCCGAAGTTGAGAAGAACATCTGACCTCGCCGTCAGGCATCTGTTATACAAACACGCATCGAACCCGAAGGTCGGCTCAACCTGAAGTTGAGAAGAACATCTGACCTCGCCGTCAGGTATCTGTTAAACAAAAAGGAATCGAACCCAAAGGCCGGCTCAACCAGAAGTTGTGAAGAACATCTGACCTCGCCGTCAGGTATCTGTTAAACAAACAGGCATCGAACCCGAAGGGCGGCTCAACCAGAATTTGATAAGAACATTAGACCTTGCCGTCAAGCATCTATTAAACAAATAGGCATCGAACCCGAAGGCCGACTCAACACCATGTTGAGAGGAACATTTCACCTCGCCATTAGGCATCTGTTAAACAAACAGGCATCGAAACCGAAAGCGGCTCAACCGGAAGTTAAAAAGAACATCTGACCTTGCCGTCATGTATCTATTAAACAAACAGGCATTCAACCCGAAGGCCAGCTCAACACGAAGTTGAGAGGAACATCTGACCTCACCGTGAGGCGTTTGTTAAACAAGCAGGCATCGAACCCAAAGGGCGGCTCAACCAGACGTTAATAAGAACATCAGACCTTGCCGTCAGGCATATATTAAACAAACAGGCGTCGAATCCGAAGGCCGGCTCAACACCAAGTTGAGAGGAACATTTGACCTCGCCGTCAGGCATCTATTAAACAAACAGGCATCGAACCCGAAGGCTGGCTCAACCCGAAGTTGAGAAGAACATGTGACCTCGCTGTCAGGTATCTATTAAACAAACAGGCATTGAACCCGAAGGTCGGATCAACACGAAGTTTAGAGGAACATCTAACGTCGCCGTGAGGCATCTGTTAAACAAGCAAGCATCAAATCCGAAGGGCGGCTCAACCAGAAGTTGATAAGAACATCAGACCTTGTTGCCAGGCATTTATCAAACAAACAGGCATCGACCCCGAAGGCCGGCTGATCACCAAGTTGAGAGGAACATTTGACCTCGCCGTCAAGCATCTATTAAACAAATAGGCATCGAAACTGAAGGTGGCTCAACCGAAACTTGAGAAGAACATCTGACCTAGCCGTCATTTATCTATTAAACAAATAGGCATCGAACCCGAAGGTCGGCTCGAGCCGAAGATGACAAGAACATCTGACCTCGCTCAGGCATCTGTTAAACAAAGAGGCATCGAACCTGAAGGGCGGCTCAACCTGAAGTTGAGAAGAACATCTGACCACGCCGTCAGGTATCTGTTAAACAAACAGACATTGAACCCGGAGACCGGCTCAACACGAAGTTGAGAGGAACATCAGACCTCGCCGTGAGGCATCTGTTAAACAAGGAGGCATCGAACCCGAACGACGGCTCAACCAGAATTTGATAAGAACATTAGACCTTGCCGTCAGGCATCTATTAAACAAACAGGTATCGAACCCGAAGGCCGTCTCAACACCAAGTTGAGAGAAACATTTGACCTCGCCGTCAGGCATCTGTTAAACAAACAGGTATCGAAACCGAAAGCCGCACAACAAGAAGTTGAGAAGAACATCTGACCTCATCATCATGTATCTGTTAAACAAACAGGCATCGAACCCGAAGGCCGGCTCAACCCGAAGTTGAGAAGAACATCTGACCTCGCCGTCAGGCATCTGTTAAACAAACACGCATCGAACCCGAAGGTCGGCTCAACCTGAAGTTGAGAAGAACATCTGACCTCGCCGTCAGGTATCTGTTAAACAAAAAGGAATCGAACCCAAAGGCCGGCTCAACCAGAAGTTGTGAAGAACATTTGACCTCGCCGTCAGGTATCTGTTAAACAAACAGGCATCGAACCCGAAGGGCGGCTCAACCAGAATTTGATAAGAACATTAGACCTTGCCGTCAAGCATCTATTAAACAAACAGGCATCGAACCCGAAGGCCGACTCAACACCATGTTGAGAGGAACATTTCACCTCGCCATTAGGCATCTGTTAAACAAATAGGCATCGAAACCGAAAGCGGCTCAACCGGAAGTTAAAAAGAACATCTGACCTCACCGTCATGTATCTATTAAACAAACAGGCATTCAACCCGAAGGCCAGCTCAACACGAAGTTGAGAGGAACATCTGACCTCACCGTGAGGCATTTGTTAAACAAGCAGGCATCGAACCCAAAGGGCGGCTCAACCAGACGTTAATAAGAACATCAGACCTTGCCGTCAGGCATATATTAAACAAACAGGCGTCGAATCCGAAGGCCGGCTCAACACCAAGTTGAGAGGAACATTTGACCTCGCCGTCAGGCATCTATTAAACAAACAGGCATCGAACCCGAAGGCTGGCTCAACCCGAAGTTGAGAAGAACATGTGACCTCGCTGTCAGGTATCTATTAAACAAACAGGCATTGAACCCGAAGGTCGGATCAACACGAAGTTTAGAGGGACATCTGACGTCGCCGTGAGGCATCTGTTAAACAAGCAAGCATCAAATCCGAAGGGCGGCTCAACCAGAAGTTGATAAGAACATCAGACCTTGCTTCCAGGCATTTATCAAACAAACAGGCATCGATCCCGAAGGCCGGCTGATCACCAAGTTGAGAGGAACATTTGACCTCGCCGTCAAGCATCTATTAAACAAATAGGCATCGAAACTGAAGGTGGCTCAACCGAAACTTGAGAAGAACATCTGACCTAGCCGTCATTTATCTATTAAACAAATAGGCATCGAACCCGAAGGTCGGCTCGAGCCGAAGATGACAAGAACATCTGACCTCGCTCAGGCATCTATTAAACAAAGAGGCATCGAACCTGAAGGGCGGCTCAACCTGAAGTTGAGAAGAACATCTGACCACGCCGTCAGGTATCTGTTAAACAAACAGACATTGAACCCGGAGACCGGCTCAACACGAAGTTGAGAGGAACATCAGACCTCGCCGTGAGGCATCTGTTAAACAAGGAGGCATCGAACCCGAACGACGGCTCAACCAGAATTTGATAAGAACATTAGACCTTGCCGTCAGGCATCTATTAAACAAACAGGTATCGAACCCGAAGGCCGTCTCAACACCAAGTTGAGAGAAACATTTGACCTCGCCGTCAGGCATCTGTTAAACAAACAGGTATCGAAACCGAAAGCCGCACAACCAGAAGTTGAGAAGAACATCTGACCTCATCATCATGTATCTGTTAAACAAACAGGCATCGAACCCGAAGGCCGGCTCAACCCGAAGTTGAGAAGAACATCTGACCTCGCCGTCAGGCATCTGTTATACAAACACGCATCGAACCCGAAGGTCGGCTCAACCTGAAGTTGAGAAGAACATCTGACCTCGCCGTCAGGTATCTGTTAAACAAAAAGGAATCGAACCCAAAGGCCGGCTCAACCAGAAGTTGTGAAGAACATCTGACCTCGCCGTCAGGTATCTGTTAAACAAACAGGCATCGAACCCGAAGGGCGGCTCAACCAGAATTTGATAAGAACATTAGACCTTGCCGTCAAGCATCTATTAAACAAATAGGCATCGAACCCGAAGGCCGACTCAACACCATGTTGAGAGGAACATTTCACCTCGCCATTAGGCATCTGTTAAACAAACAGGCATCGAAACCGAAAGCGGCTCAACCGGAAGTTAAAAAGAACATCTGACCTTGCCGTCATGTATCTATTAAACAAACAGGCATTCAACCCGAAGGCCAGCTCAACACGAAGTTGAGAGGAACATCTGACCTCACCGTGAGGCGTTTGTTAAACAAGCAGGCATCGAACCCAAAGGGCGGCTCAACCAGACGTTAATAAGAACATCAGACCTTGCCGTCAGGCATATATTAAACAAACAGGCGTCGAATCCGAAGGCCGGCTCAACACCAAGTTGAGAGGAACATTTGACCTCGCCGTCAGGCATCTATTAAACAAACAGGCATCGAACCCGAAGGCTGGCTCAACCCGAAGTTGAGAAGAACATGTGACCTCGCTGTCAGGTATCTATTAAACAAACAGGCATTGAACCCGAAGGTCGGATCAACACGAAGTTTAGAGGAACATCTAACGTCGCCGTGAGGCATCTGTTAAACAAGCAAGCATCAAATCCGAAGGGCGGCTCAACCAGAAGTTGATAAGAACATCAGACCTTGTTGCCAGGCATTTATCAAACAAACAGGCATCGACCCCGAAGGCCGGCTGATCACCAAGTTGAGAGGAACATTTGACCTCGCCGTCAAGCATCTATTAAACAAATAGGCATCGAAACTGAAGGTGGCTCAACCGAAACTTGAGAAGAACACCTGACCTAGCCGTCATGTAACTGTTAAACAAATAGGCATCGAACCCGAAGGTCGGCTCGAGCCAAAGATGACAAGAACATCTGACCTCGCTCAGGCATCTGTTAAACAAAGAGGCATCGAACCTGAAGGGCGGCTCAACCTGAAGTTGAGAAGAATGTCTGACCACGCCGTCAGGTATCTGTTAAACAAACAGACATTGAACCCGGAGACCGACTCAACACGAAGTTGAGAGGAACATCAGACCTCGCCGTGAGGCATCTGTTAAACAAGGAGGCATAGAACCCGAACGACGGCTCAACCATAATTTGATAAGAACATTAGACCTTGCCGTCAGGCATCTATTAAACAAACAGGTATCGAACCCGAAGGCCGTCTCAACACCAAGTTGAGACGAACATTTGACCTCGCCGTCAGGCATCTGTTAAACAAACAGGTATCGAAACCGAAAGCCGCACAACCAGAAGTTGAGAAGAACATCTGACCTCATCATCATGTATCTGTTAAACAAACAGGCATCGAACCCGAAGGCCGGCTCAACCTGAAGTTGAGAAGAACATCTGACCTCGCCGTCAGGCATCTGTTAAACAAACACGCATCGAACCCGAAGGTCGGCTCAACCTGAAGTTGAGAAGAACATCTGACCTCGCCGTCAGGTATCTGTTAAACAAAAAGGAATCGAACCCAAAGGCCGGCTCAACCAGAAGTTGTGAAGAACATCTGACCTCGCCGTCAGGTATCTGTTAAACAAACAGGCATCGAACCCGAAGGGCGGCTCAACCAGAATTTGATAAGAACATTAGACCTTGCCGTCAAGCATCTATTAAACAAACAGGCATCGAACCCGAAGGCCGACTCAACACCATGTTGAGAGGAACATTTCACCTCGCCATTAGGCATCTGTTAAACAAACAGGCATCGAAACCGAAAGCGGCTCAACCGGAAGTTAAAAAGAACATCTGACCTCACCGTCATGTATCTATTAAACAAACAGGCATTCAACCCGAAGGCCAGCTCAACACGAAATTGAGAGGAACATCTGACCTCACCGTGAGGCATTTGTTAAACAAGCAGGCATCGAACCCAAAGGGCGGCTCAACCAGACGTTGATAAGAACATCAGACCTTGCCGTCAGGCATATATTAAACAAACAGGCGTCGAATCCGAAGGCCGGCTCAACACCAAGTTGAGAGGAACATTTGACCTCACTGTCAGGCATCTATTAAACAAACAGACATTGAACCCGAAGGCTGGCTCAACCCGAAGTTGAGAAGAACATGTGACCTCGTTGTCAAGTATCTGTTAAACAAACAGGCATTGAACCCGAAAGTCGGCTCAACACGAAGTTGAGAGGAACATCTGACCTCGCCGTGAGGCATCTGTTAAACAAGCAGCCATCGAATCCGAAGGGCGGCTCAACTAGAAGTTGATAAGAACATCAGACCTTGCTATCAGGCATTTATCAAAAGAACAGGCATCGACCCCAAAGGCCGGATAAACACTAAGTTGAGAGGAACATTTGACCTTGCCGTCAGGCATCTGTTAAACAAATAGGCATCGAAACTGAAGGTGGCTCAACGGAAACTTGAGAAGAACATCTGACCTAGCCGTCATGTATCTGCTAAACAAACAGGCATCGAACCCGAAGGTCGGCTCAACCCGAAGATGACAAGAACATCTGACCTCGCTCAGGCATCTGTTAAACAAATAGGTATCGAACCTGAAGGGCGGCTCAACCTGAAGTTGAGAAGAACATCTGACCACGCCGTCAGGTATCTGTTAAACAAACAGACATTGAACCCGAAGGCCGGCTCAACACGAAGTTGAGAGGAACATCAGACCTCACCGTGAGGCATCTGTTAAACAAGGAGGCATCGAACCCGAACGACGGCTCACCCAGAATTTGATAAGAACATTAGACCTTGCCTTCAGGCATCTATTAAACAAACAGGTATCGAACCCGAAGGCCGGCTCAACACCAAGTTGAGAGGAACATTTGACCTCGTCGTCAGGCATCTGTTAAAAAAACAGGCATCGAACCCAAAGGCCAGCTCAACCCGAAGTTGAGAAGAACATCTCACCTTTCTGCCAGGCATCTGTTAAACAAACAGGCATCGAACTCGAAGGTCGGCTCAACCTGAAGTTGAGAAGAACATCTAACCTCACCGTCAGGTATCTGTTAAACAAAAAGGAATCGAACCCGAAGGCCGGCTCAACCAGAAGTTGTGAAGAACATCTGACCTCGCCGTCAGGTATCTGTTAAACAAACAGGTATCGAACCCGAAGGGCGGCTCAACCAGAAGTTGATAAGAACATTAGACCTTGCCGTCAGGCATCTATTAAACAAACAGGCATCGAACCCGAAGGCCGGCTCAACACCAAGTTGAGAGGAACATTTGACCTCGCCGTCAGGCATCTGTTAAACAAACAGGAATCGAAACCGAAAGCGGCTCAACCGGAAGTTAAGAAGAACACCTGACCTCGCCGTCATGTATCTATTAAATAAACAGGCATTCAACCCGAAGTCCAGCTCAACACGAAGTTGAGAGGAACATCTGACCTCACCGTGAGGAATTTGTTAAACAAGCAGGCATCGAACCCTAAGGGCGGCTCAACCAGACGTTGATAAGAACATCGGACCTTGCCATCAGGCATATATTAAACAAACAGGCGTCGAATCCGAAGGCCGGCTCAACACCAAGTTGAGAGGAACATTTTACCTCGCCGTCAGGCATCTATTAAACAAACAAGCATCGAACCCGAAGGCTGGCTCAACCCGAAGTTGAGAAGAACATGTGACCTTGCTATCAGGTATCTGTTAAACAAACAGGCATTAAACCCGAAGGTCGGCTCAACACGAAGTTGAGAGGAACATCTGACCTCTCCGTGAGGCATCTGTTAAACAAGCAGGCATCGAATCCGAAGGACGGCTCAACTAGAAGTTGATAAGAACATCAGACCTTGCTGCCAAGCATTTATCAAACAAACAGGCATGGACCCTGAAGGCCGGCTGAACACTAAGTTGAGAGGAAAATTTGACCTCGCCGTCAGGCATCTGTTAAACAAATAGGCATCGAAACGGAAGGTGGCTCAACTGAAACTTGAGAAGAACATCTGACCTAGCCGTCATGTATCTGTTAAACAAACAGGCATCGAACCCGAAGGTCGGCTCAACCCGAAGATGACAAGAACATCTGACCTGCCTCAGGCATCTGTTAAACAAATAGGCATCGAACTCGAAGGGCGGCTCAACCTGAAGTTGAGAAAAACATCTGACCACGCCGTCAGGTATCTGTTAAACAAACAGACATTGAACCCGAAGGCCGGCTCAACACGAATTTGAGAGGAACATCAGACCTCGCCGTGAGGCATCTGTTAAACAAGGAGGCATCGAACTCGAACGACAGCTCAACCAGAATTTGATAAGAACATTTGACCTCGCCGTCAGGCATCTGTTAAACAAACAGGCATTGAAACCGAAGGCGGCTCAACTGGAAGTTGAGAAGAACATCTGACCCCGCCATCAAGTATCTGTTAAACTAACAGGCATCAAACCCGAAGGTCGGCTCAACCCAAAGTTGAGAAGAACATGTGACCTCGCTGTCAGGCATCTGTTAAACAAACAGGCATCGAACTCGAAGGCAGGATCAACCTAAAGTTGAGAAGAACATCTGACCTCGCTGTCAGGTATTTGTTAAACAAACAGGCATCGAACCCGAAGGCCGGCTCAACCAGAAGTTGTGAAGAACATCTGCCTCACCGTCAGGTATCTATTAAACAAACAGGCATCGAACCCGAAGGCGGCTCAACCCGAAGTTGAGAAGAACATCTGACCTCGCCGTCAGGCATCTGTTAAACAAACAGGCATCTAAACCGAAGGCCGGCTCAACCTGAAGTTGAGAAGAACATCTGACCTCGCCGTCAGGTATCTGTTAAACATACAGGCATTGAACCTGAACGCCGGATCAACACGAAGTTGAGAGGAACATCTGACCTTGCCGTGAGGCATCTGTTAAATAAGGAGGCATCAAACCTGAATGACGACGCAACCAGAATTTGATAAGAACATTAGACCTTGCCGTCAGGCGTCTATTAAACAAACAGGTATCGAACCCGAAGGATGGCTCAACACCAAGTTGAGAGGAACATTTGACCTCGCCGTCAGGCATCTGTTAAACAAACAGGCATCGAAACCGAAAGCGGCACAACCAGAAGTTGAGAAGAACATCTGACCTCACCGTCATGTATGTGTTAAACAAACAGGGATTGAACCCGAAGGCCGGCTCAACCCAAAGTTGAGAAGAACATCTGACCTCGCTGTCGAGCATCTGTTAAATAAACAGGCATCGAACCCGAAGGTCGGCTCAACCTGAAGTTGAGAAGAACATCTGACCTTGCCGTAAGGTATCTGTTAAACAAAAAGGAATCGAACCCGAAGGTCGGCTCAACCAGAAGTTGTGAAGAACATATTACCTCGCCATCAGGTATCTGTTAAACAAACAGGCATCGAACCCGAAGGCCGGCTCAACTAGAAGTTGATAAGAACATTAGACCTTGCCGTCAGGTATCTATTAAACAAAACAAGCATCGAACCCGAAGGCCGGCTCAATACCAAGTTGAGAGGAACATTTGACCTCGCCGTCATGCATCTGTTAAACAAACATGCATCAAAACCGAAGTCGGCTCAACCGGAAGTTGAGAAGAACATCTGACCTCGCCGTCAGGTATCTACTAAACAAACAGGCATCGAACCCGAAGGTCGGCTCAACCCGAAGTTGAGAAGAACATGTGACCTCGCTGTCAGGCATCTGTTAAACAAACAGGCATCGAACCTGAAGGCAGGCTCAACCTGAAGTTGAGAAGAACATCTGACATCGCTGTCAAGTATCTGTTAAATAAACAGGCATCGAACCCGAAGGCCGGCTCAACCAGAAGTTGTGAAGAACATCTGACCTCGCCGTCAGGTATCTGTTAAACAAACAGGCATCGAACCCGAAGGCCGGCTTAACCTGAAGTTGAGATGAACATCAGACATCGTTGTCAGGTATCTGTTAAACAAACAGGCATTTAACCAGAAGGCCGGCTCAACACGAAGTTGAGAGGAACATCTTACCTCGCCGTGAGGTATCTATTAAACAAGTAGGCATTTGAACTCGAAGGGTGGATCAACTAGAAGTTGATAAGAACATTAGACCTTGCCATCAGGCATATATTAAACAAACAGGCATCGAACCCGATGGCCGGCTCAACACCAAGTTGAGAGGAACATTTGACCTTGCCGTCAGGCATCTGCTAAATCAACAGGCATCAAAACCGAAGGCGGCTCAACCGGAAGTTAAGAAGAACATCTGACCTCGCCGTCAGGTATCTGTTAAACAAACAGGCATCGAACCGGAAGGCCGGCTCAAACCGAAGTTGAGAAGAACATGTGACCTCGCTGTCAAGCATCCGTTAAACAAACAGGCATCGAATCCGAAGGACGGCTCAACCTGAAGTTTAGAAGAACATCTGACCTCACCGTCAGGTATCTGTTAAACAAACAGGCATCGAACCTGAAGGCCGGCTCAACCAGAAGTTGTGACGAACATTTGACCTCGCCGTTAGGTATCTGTTCAACAAACAGGCATCGAACCCGATGGCCGGCTCAATCCGAAGTTGAGGAGAACATCTAACGTCGCTTTCAGGCATCTGTTAAACAAACAGGCATCGAATCTGATGGTCGGCTCAACCTGAAGTTGAGATGAACATCTGACATCGTCGTAAAGTATCTGTTAAACAAACAGGCATTTAACATGAAGGCCGACTCAACACGAAGTTGAAAGGAACACCTTACCTTGCCGTGAGGTATCTATTAAACATGCAGACATCGAACTCGAAAGCCGGCTCAACCTGAAGTTGAGAAGAAAATTTGACCTTGCCGTCAGGTATCTGTTAAACAAACAGGCATCGAACCCGAAGGCCGGCTCAACCAGAAGTTGTGAAGAACATCTGACCTCACCGTCAGGTATCTGTTAAACAAACAGGCATCGAACCCGAAGGCCGGCTCAACCCGAAGTTGAGAAGAACATCTGACCTCGCCGTTAGGTATCTGTTAAACAAACAGGCATTGAACCCGAACGCCGGATCAACACGAAGTTGAGAGGAACATCTGACCTCGCCGTGAGGCATCTGTTAAACAAGCAGGCATCGAACCCGAAGGGCGGTTCAACCAGAAGTTGATAAGAACATTTGACCTTGCCGTCAGGCATCTGTTAAACAAACAAGCATCGAAACCGAAGGCGGCTCAACCGGAAGTTGAGAAGAACATCTGACCTCGCCGTCAGGTATCTGTTAAACAAACAGGCATCGAACCCGAAGGCCGGCTCAGCCCGAAGATGAGAAGAACATCTGACCTCGCTGTCAGGCATCAGTTGAACAAACAAGCATCGAACCCGAAGGTCGGCTCAACCTGAAGTTGAGAAGAACATTTGACCTCGCCGTCAGGTATCTGTTAAACAAACATGCATTGAACCCGAAGGTCGGCTCAACACAAAGTTGAGAGGAACATCTGACCTCGCTGTTAGGTATATGTTAAACAAGCAGGTATCGAACCCGAAGGGCGGCTCAAACAGAAGTTGATAAGAATATTAGACCTTGCCGTCAGGCATCTATTAAATAAAACAGGCATCGAACCCGAAGGCCAACTGAACACCAATTTGAGAGGAATATTTGACCTCGCCGTCAGGCATCTGTTAAACAAACAGGCATCAAAACTAAAGGAGGCTCAACCGGATGTTGAGAAGAACATCTGACCTCGCAGTCAGGTATCTGTTAAACAAACAGGAATCGATCCCGAAGGCCGGCTCAACCCGAAGTTGAGAAGAACATGTGACCTCGTTGTCAGGCATCTGTTAAACAAACAGGCGTCGAACCCGAAGGCCGGCTCAACCTGAAGTTGAGAAGAACAGATGACCTAACCGTCAGGTATTTGTTAAACAAATAGGCATCGAACCCGAAGGTCGGCTCAACCAGAAGTTGTGAAGAACATTTGACCTCGCCGTCAGGTATCTGTTCAACAAACAGGCATCGAACCCGAAGGTCGGCTCAACCCGAAATTGAGGAGAACATCTGACCTCGCTGTCAGGCATCTGTTAAACAAACAGGCATCGAATCCGAAGGCCGGCTCAACCTGAAGTTGAGATGAACATCTGACATCTTCGTCAAGTATTTGTTAAACAAACAGGCATTTAACCAGAAGGCCGGCTCAACACGAAGTTGAGAGGAACATCTTACCTCGCCGTGAGGTATCTATTGAACAAGCAGGTATCGAAC